>CAUYON010030971.1:0-57235 GCA_963573935.1 Arctocebus calabarensis
TACCACACACTTTCTCTTTCTGCCTCCATATTCCTTCCTGTACTCCAGAATTGCATCCCTAGAAAATAAGAAAGAGGGCAGCGCCTGTGGCTCAGTGAGTAGGGCACCGGCCCTATATACCAAGGGTGGCAGGTTCAAACCCAGCCCCAGCCAAACTGCAACAAAAAAATAGCTGGGTGTTGTGGCAAGCGCCTGTAGTCCCAGCTACTCAGGCGCCTGTAGTCCCAGCTACTCAGGAGGCTGAGGCAAGAGAATCGCCTAAGCCCAAGAGCTGGAGGTTGCTGTGAGCTGTGACTCCCCAGCACTCTACCCAGGGTGGCATAGTGAGACTCTGTCTCTTAAAAAAAAAAAAAAGGTGCATCTTAGAAGGGTACAGGTGAAACTTACTGAATGTAGAATATAAATGTCTTAACACAATAACTAAGAAAATGCCATGAAGGCTATGTTAACCAGTTTGATGAAAATATTTCAAATTGTATGTAAAACCAGCACATTGTACCCCATGATTGCATTAATGTACACAGCTATGATTTAATAATAATAATAATAATAATAATAATAATAAAACAACATTCTCCCTCTGACCTGTGTTTTCCTTGCTCTCACAATAAAAATTTCCATTCCCTTTGATGCTGCTGGTCCCTGAGCTGGGTGTTCCTCTGAAGCTCCCATCCATTTCACCCTGGGAGTTCTTGCTCTCTATCCCACTGCAGTGCTGACAATGCCCTCACGATCTGCCCACCTCAGCTGCCATACCTGACACCCAGGTCTCATCTCAGATCCCATAGTCTGATGAGCCTTTAGGAGAAGCTTCTTCCGCTCAACTGCAAGTACTCTTCCAATAAAATTCTGAGCTGGGGCCCCCAGGCTCATATACCATAGCTAAGGAACATTTCTTTCTTCTATTTCATTTCTTTCTTCTTTAAGCAGTAGTGACACTTGGTATGTCCCTGTCTCATCTGTCAAAAGGACAGTAATCATGATTTCCTCCTTGGGATAGTTTGTAGATTTTCTTTTCTTTTTTTTTTTTTTGTCACCCTGGATAGAGTGCCATGGAGTCATAGCTCTTAGCAACCTCAGACTCTTGAGCTCAAGCAATCCTCCTGCCTCAGCCTCCCAGGCAGCTGGGACTACAGGCACCCACCATGAAGCCTGGCTAGTTTTTCTATTTTTAGCAGCGATGAGGTCTTGCTCTTGCTCATGCTGGTTTCAAACTCCTAAGCTCAAGCAATCCACCCACCTCAGCCTCCCCAGAGTCCTAGGATCACAGGTGTGTGAACCACCAGGCCTGCCTTGTAGATTGAATGTTGGTTCTATCCTGTGCATAGAAAATGCCTGCAGTGGTTCCCAGTGCACAGTAAAAGCTCCGTGTGTGTCAGCTCCCATCTTCCTCCTCATCAGCTGTTATCCATGGCCTGATGTTGAGCAGGCTCCACGTCTTGCTGCAGTTGGAAGATAACACAGATCAGAGTAGCCCTGGGATCTCCACATGTTTCTCAGAAGCTATGACATCTTTTTCATTGGGACCATAAAATGATCTATTCTCAGCTGGTAACTCACTGTCACACACACTGAAGGAGACTAATGGGCCCAACTCTCTTCCTTTGGTGTTCAAATCTTTCCCGGGAACCCGTACATTTCATGCAAAGGCCCTCAAGATGATCCATCCATCTGGCCCTCCAGACACTGAAATCTTCTGGGCAAACCTTGCTTTCTGAAAAGGAAGAAAGAGAGAGAGAGAGAGAGAGAGAGAGAGGAAGGAGGGAAAAAGGAGGGGAGGGGAGGAAGGAAGGAAGGAAGGAAGGAAGGAAGGAAGGAAGGAAGGAAGGAAGGAAGGAAGGAAGGAAAAAAGAAAAGAAAATAAAGGAAAGGAAAGGAAAAGAAAAAGAAGAAAAGAGTGAGAGACAGAGTTAGGACACTGCCCTCTGACAGTCAGTTATTACCATTGGCAAGAACATCCATTCCTTCACCCCTGCTCATTAACTGGTTATTCAAATACATGGTTTGACTCAACCCAGGAAATTCCAAGTTCTGAGTCTTTTAAGATTATATCTTAATGTTTTCAAACATAAACTTCAAAAGAAAGAATAAGACTAAAAGTCAGATATTTTCATAAAAACTGATGTTTCCATCTATTCTACTACAGTATTTGCATTTACTTTATGCCATAGAATGACCATGATTCTATTGTATACCAAGCACTTTGCTAAAACTCAAGGATACACACATTTGTACAAATAAATTCAGAGCAGATTCAGAGAATTCTGTTCTGATTCACAGAAATATTTGCATAGGATGGCAGAAGCCCAGGGAGGATGCAATCAAGTCTTCTTAAAGAAAGAATAACTGACCCCATTGTACTCACAAAAAACCCCTTCCTCCTTCAAGTTGTGGCTCAAAAATCACCTCCTCTGGGAAGGCTTTCCAGTTAATGGTGTAAAGTTTCAGACAAGTACAATGAACACTAAGGATGAGAATAGGGTCACTGGATTCCATTCAAACTTATTTGTAATAGGTTTGGGAACACAGTTTGATCTGGGAAATAATCACATTTGGGTCCTAAAGAATCCTCCCAATACAGGTGTTTCCCAAGACTTGTCCAGAACATGAGGAGGAGTCTACAAAATTCTTCAACAACTGAACAAATGCAAGTAAGAAACTCCTCAACTCTTTGGAGGTTCTATCCTAGAATCCATGGTCTTGGGAATTTCCAAGCAGACCACATGGTGACGCCTCCCCACTGCCACTGCTAGAGTAAGCAGGGGTGAGGGGAATTGTTTGCTGAGGAAAGCTCAGAAAAGTCTTGTCATTTGTAACCTGCAAAGTCATTATCGCGTTCAGCTAGTGACTGATTATGAGAATAATTAGCAACTATCTTATCTAGGGGGCTGCTTTTCTTCAGAGAGCAACAAGGAGCTTCTTAATTTTTATGGACATTTCACTATTAGTGCTCCATTTAATGCCAGAAGATGAAGAAAAATGCCCTTCTCCCTCTCATCTGCACATTCACAGGCACAAAGATTCGGAGGCAGAATGAGGCAGAAAGACACGCATCTTTGCTTAGTCAAGCTTTCAAAGTTCCTAATTGGATTTAGGAAAATGCGATTATTTCCATTAGCCGGTTCTGTCTGCTGAATGCGAAAGGAGAGAGTCAGGACTCATGACACAGTTCTACCTTCCTTCATGACAGATTGAAGAAATATTCCCTTTATAGGCAAGTCCAGTTCTGTGGTGCGAGCTATTCAGGAATTCATGATGAATCCTTTCACCATCAGATGGTGGCTCCAAGAGTTTCATACACACCTGCTGTGGTTCAGAAGCCAATACCCCAAATTATGGCTTTTTGACAAGCAGCTTCAAGGTCTCTCCCCAACCCTCAGCCCCACACCCCGTCTCTCAAGGTTCCATCTCCCCTAATGCACAGGAGAAAGCTGTTCTCTGAAGTTTTCTAAGCTAGAAACTAGAACCCTAAGAAGGAACATGATTGTCTTCATCTGCCTTCTAGAATCTCATTACCTATCAAAGAAAAGAAGACTGTAACCACACCTGGAAAATCTTTATCACAAGACACTCGGGCTCATTCACATTCCAAAGGGAGTTATGATACTTACAAGTTAATTTCTGTCTCTAGGTCTATTCATATCCCCTGAAAATGATGTACCCTTATACCCCAAACTTTCCTCTCCCCAATGAAGAGAGCATTTAAGGGTTAGCCATTTGGCCCTTTTCTTCTGTCCTGAGTTTTCCTTTTTTGTATGACTCCTGTGCATATGTGTGCATGTAATAAATTTGTTACACTTTCCTTCTTTCATTATGTAGCTGTCAGTTGTGACCCTTTATAATAAGGAGAAAAGGGATCACCTTGTTTCCACCTCTATACAACCAAACTCAGCATCCCCAAATCCAATCTTCATTGAACATTCCAGCACACCCAGGCCGAAGTTCATCAGCTCTTACCACTCATTTCTCCTTGCTGTGTTTCCTATACGCCACCCAGTCATTCACGTCAGAGAACTGCGTGCCACCTTGTAGTTGCAAGCTTCTTTGATTCTAGCTTCTAAAAATCACTAATACTGTGCCTACCATATCTTCTCTACCCCACTGCTACAACATGGTCTGACTCATTACTTCAGTCGTGAAGTCCTTGAATAGTTGTTCCCAAGTGTTCTTCCACCAGGAGCTTGACCTGGTCCGTCCCAAACTTTCCCAGCTACCATACAAATCTTTCTCCAATGTAGATTTCATTAAATCACAAAAATCTTTATATTCTGCCTTCAGGATGTCATATCTCCTTCAGCATCAATTCCAAGCTTCTCATACACACATATTCCCTGAGGGTACCTCTATAATCTGTACTCAGTCTTATTTTCTGCTCCCTCCCTAAATTTCCGGTATTTTCTGATCCGTGCAAACATCTATACCCCTTTATTATCAACCTTCTTTCACTACTTTGATTTAGTGTTTCTATGAAATATTTCATAGAACAGGATTGAAATTAATTTCTCAATGTGAGAATCATTATCTTCTAAGTGAAATTAACTCATTCGTAGTATTGTGATTACTAATATACCTGGACTTATTGATACTAACATTCTATATTTGCCATTCTTCCTCATCGTTTTCTTATTCTTTGTTCTTTCCTTGCCTTCTGTTGGTTAGGGTTCCTCTGCTTTGCTCCCCGATCTGAATTTTTAGTGGTTCTGAAGTTTGTACTCTGGATCTGTTTTTCTAATTGTTTCCTTGTGTTTTTTATAAACATCCTTAAACATGGGTAGTTCTAAATAATTTTAGGAGATTATAAGCATCTTTATTCTCCACATAACAATAGAAGAATCTTGGCTCGACGCCTGTGGCTCAATGGGTTAAGGCGCTAACCACGTACACCTGAGCTGGCAGGTTTGAATCCAGCCTGGGCCCGCCAAACAACTGATCGCTGCAACCAAAAAATGGCCGGGCATTGTGGTGGGCGCCTGTGGTCCCAGCTACTTGGGGAGCAGAGGCAAGAGACTCGCTTCAGCCCAGGAGTTGGAGGTTGCTGTGAGCTGTGATGCTACAGCACACTATCCAAGGTGACAGCATGAGGCTCTGTCTCAAAAATAATAATAATAATAGAAGAATCTCAATATGCTCTAAATTCTATCTGCCCTTACCCAACCCTAACACATTGGGATCTTGGAATCCACTGAGATATTTCAGTTAGAAATTAAATATTTTTTATTAAATCATAGCTCTGTACATTAATGCAATCATGGGGTACAATATGCTGGTTTTATATACAATTTGAAATGTTTTCATCAAACTGGCTAACATAGCCTTCACGGTATTTTCTTAGTTATTGTGTTAAGATATTTATATTCTACACCTAATAAATTTCACATGTACCCTTTTAAGATGCACCGTAGGTGTGATCCCACCAATTACTCTCCCTCCACCCATCCTCCCCTCTCCCCTCCTCTCCTTCTCCCCTTTCTCCTTCTTCTTGGGCTATAATTATGTTATAGCTTTCACAACAAAGCTATAAATTGGTTTCATAGTAAGACTGAATACATTGGATAGTTTTTCTTCCATTCTTGAGATACTTTGCTAAGAAGAATATGTTCCAGCTCCATCTATGTAAACATGTAAGAGGTAAAGTCTCCACCTGTCATGGAAGAAGCCCAAGTGCCCATCAACCCCTGAATGGATCAATAAATTGGGGCATATGTACACTATGGAATATTATGCAGCTTTAAAGAAATTAATTTTTTTTAATTTTAGAGACAGAGTTTCACTTTATTGCCCTCAGTAGAATGCCCTGACATCACAGCTCACAGCAACCTCCAGCTCTTGGGCTTAGGCGATTGATTCTCTTGCCTCAGCCTCCCAAGTAGAGGGACTACAGGTGCCCACCACAATGCCCTGCTTTTTTTTTGTTGTTGCCATTGGCAGGGGCTGGGTTCAAACCCACCACTCTTGGTATATGAGGCTGGTGCCATACTCACTGAGCCACAGGCACCGCCCCAGAAATTAATTTTTTAAACTCAATACTTTATTATAATCATAATAAGATGAGGTTATTCTGTTTGTTTGTTTTAGTTTGGCTTAGTTTTGATTTATTTTCTCACCATTGTATTCTTTATCTTACTTCTTTCAAATGAGTTTGATTCTTCCTTGCTGGTTGTTCTTTTCCAAGAGATCTGCAAGGGGCAAATTTGCCAAATGTCTGCATCTCAGAAAATTCATTGGTTTTACCCTCCAACTTGAACTAGAACTATAATTTATTAGGTATAGTAATTCACATTTGAAGTTAATTGTCTCCCTGACATTCTAAAATATTGCCCCCTTGTCTGCTGCATCCATTGCTGCTACTGAGAAGTCTGGTGTCAATCTGATTCACATCCCTTAATAAATAATTCATCCACCTATTCCACTGCATGTCACTCCAGATGTTTTTAGAATTTTCTCTAATGACCTAATTTCATCATATAGTGTCTCAGAGGAACTTAATTATTCATTTGTTTATTTTTCTTGACAACTAAATATTTTTCACTCTAAGAACTTACTAGATCCTTAAATCCTATGAATTTGCCTTTACTACGTATTTGAATTATTGCCGGGTCCATTCTGCTCTTCAACTCACGTGCTGGTGTTTTTCATTTCAACAAGTTTTGAATGCATTGCATCTCTAGATACTTGGTCTAAGACTATTAAGAGCTACCAAATTGAGCTCTAAATGACATTTTCACTAAGTGGAAAAGTCATGCTAAAGTAAACTGTTATCTGGATTGAGTAGGTCTGAAACAAATGTGTCCAATTTAATAAATCTAGTTTTCATTACAGAAATTTGTGAAAGGCTTGGGTTAGTCGTGGTTTTAAGTCTGTAAGTGGAGAAATGGAAGGTGAGGAAACCATAGTCCGGATGACTTTCTGACCATGATTTTCTGTGGTGACTTTACAAAAGGTCCTCCCCAGTTATAGCTTTGGTAAAAATATCTGGGAAAAGTGAATGACAAATCTGCCGTTGTGACTTTTCTTTCATCCACTTATAAAGACAGTGTGAATCCTTATAAGGAACAAAGACAGTTGGGCTGTAGACTTCAACTCCCCCTAACAAAATAAAATAGACAATGTTCCCATAGCAACTTTAATGCATCCACACTGCATACGTTTAATAGCTGAGCTAGCACTTACCAGTCACATGTGATACATAGGAACCAGCGAGAGCACCCATAAGGCTTCACTTTTGGTATTCTGGGAGGATGGGCATTTATATTCTCAACCAAACCATTATGTTGCCCTGGGGTTTACATTTAATACCTAGTCTCATACTAAACTGGTAAATGACTTTGAACTTCTTAAAAAAGCAATGAGCTCCAAATAACAAAAGCAAAGTGTTAGAAGATGTTATTATTAACTCCCTAGTCATCCCTCCAAGTGTCAAAATCACTCTCCCAAGAAGCAGGGAGTCTAATATTGGTACAAATTCCCTGGGTCTTGACATTCAGGTTCAAGGTTTTAATTGACTCCATACCCACACATTATGTGTCCCATGAAAGACATTAGTCTTCAGCAAGATCTCATCACTACCTGCCCCTCAAACTGACTAAAACTTTGGGGACTACAATATAAAGGTGGAAAAAAATTGTCAGATCATTAGCACCCTATTTTCAGAGACCCTCTGAAAGGTGGAAGTGGTAATATTTGCCTGAATCTGTGATCAAATCCTTTAGTGGTGAAGGTCGTGTATTTTGCAAAGTTTATTCTAAAAAAATAAATTAATTAAGTTCATTGTTTTCTGTTCTTCACTACCCTTTTTGGTCAAGGTATTATCCTTCCCTTGATGAAGCAGGAAAAAGCAAAAACAAAACCAAAACAGCCATAGTTTTTTAACAGGAAAGAAAGGAAAAAGCAGTAATATCAAATTAGCAAATCTAATGTTTACTAGTTGCTTTCGCTAGCATAAACACTCCCTCACATCTACACATTCAAACATTATAGATATGGAAAGATCTAGAAGTAAACATAGACATAGTGACAGGCTGGATATGGATAGACATGTGCCCTTCAATATCATCACTTGAGGTAGGTGCAGCAATCTCGTGAATACATGAACAAACCAAGGTACAAGGCAATAAAAATCTAAAACACACTGTGCTCATCCTTAGCTCTCAGCTAAGTCATAATGTTTTCTTACTTTTTATTTCTTCCTTTTCCAGGTCAGGAACTATGCCTGTTTCATTCATTCCTGCATCTCTCTACTTTACAGATGGTCTAACACATGGGATGTGGTCAGTGAAATTTTGGTGAATGAATAAAGAGCCAGCAATGAGATGGCAATGAAAAAAAAAGGGGGGGGTGGTGCCTGTGGCTCAAAGGAGTAGGGCACTGGCCCCATATGCCAGAGGTGACAGGTTCAAACTCAGCCCCGGCCAAAAACTGCAAAAAAAAAAGTTATCACCATAACTTGTGACACGCTTTATAGATGGGGGAGAAATTTGACCAGTCACCTGCTACATTCCAAAACCTCCTGCTAGTCACAAGGATATGGGGATGAATGTAACCAAATTTAGTTCCTCATTATTTATTGGGATAAATAATAATTAAGAATACATAATTAGTTAGCTGAAGGCTAAGGAACTGAGGCAGAAATGAGAGAAGGCTGAATGGGAGCTATCTAGTCCTGAACAATTAGATATTAGGGGCTTGGGAAATTCTATTTCTCAAGAGGTCATTATACCTTTCTGTCATACCTACCGCCTTGACTATTATGGTTAAGATTCTGTGGCCTTTGGAACACAAACATACTCTTACATATCAGATATTGCATTTCCTAGGGTCTAGAGTTTCTGAATTTAGCAAATAAAAATAGAGGATTCCCAGATAAATTTGAGTTTCAGATAAATACATAGTTTTAGTTATAAGTATATTTCAACTATTACATGGGATATGCTTATACTAAAAACTACTTTTGTGTATATCTGAAATTCAAAATTAGGAGTTCCTGTTCAAAATGGTGGTGTAGAGACAAGCTAGCTTCATTTCCCACAGAAAAACCCTGCCCCCCATAACACCAAAAACAAATATACAGCACCAAGATATACACCAGAAGACAACTCAGACCTAAAATATGAGGTGAAGACAGTTTCTGGGGCCACAGAGAAATGGGAAAACTCAGAATATTAGACTTCCACATCCACGCCTCTCTTTCTGTCTATTCTGCCAAGCATTGAGTGCACAGAAAATCATGATTTATGCTGTAAAAATGTGGAATTAAGGTGGTTGACCGTCTATCCCACCTTCTTGGGTTTCCTGGCAGGAGACCTGTCCTTGCCTTAACCCATAGTGGCTGCGTAAAGGGAGAAATACCTCTAAAATAGGCGAGAAAAACAGGAGAGTATGGACCCTTGACCAAATCAAAATTCACAGAACAAATCAGGATTTGTTCTATAAAATTTGGATTCAATCTGAAGACCGCTCTCAAAGACTCTGATTACGTGTGACCCTACGAGCGCCACCTAGAGATGAAAAAGAGGCAGCGACCTAGCAGTAAAGATTGACTAAGCAACCCTGTGTGTACATTCAATGAAAACCCAATGAGCCAGGCAGAGAAAGCTGGAGTAAATAACTCATACTGCAGGGCAAAGACATAGACAGATATCAACAGGAAACAACAGAAAGCAGACAATGATGACCTCCCTACAGGACAAAACACAAATCCAGAGATTAACCCTAAGGCAGCAGTGATCTGTGAGCTCTCTGACTGAGATTTCAAAATACCAGTTTTAAGGAAATTTAGTACTCTCCAAGGTAACACAAAAACGTGATTCAGAAATCTATCAGAGAAATTTAACAAAAAAAAATTTGAAAGAATAAAAACAAATCCAATAGAAATCTTGGCACTGAGGAATATATTTGCTGAACTGAAGAATTCTTTAGAAGTTCTGAACATTGAGAAGAAAAGAATCAGTGAGCTCCAAGACTGAAAATACACCAGAGCAGGAAAAAAAGGTGTGAAATTCAAAATTAATTGCCATTTCATATGGTAACCCTGCTTAGGGTATTATTTAGTAATTTTAAAATGAAATAGAATAAAATGTGGAGATTTTATTCTATTAGAGATTGAAGCTCTAAGTTTGATTAGGCATTAATTATATGTATGTATGTATATATATGTATATATATATATACAGATATATATATATATATATGAATTATTGAGAAGCACTAACTTTCAAAGAAGAGAGCCATATCTTCTCAACTTCTTTATCGGTCATGGTTCATCTATGAAGACCACAGGACACCAAGCCTAGTCCATAACCGGCACTCAATGTCAGATATGGCTGTTTAATTACATAATTGCCGGTGATATGCTCATTGACCCATTCATTATGCTAGTATCTAGCAAACCATGCTAAAGTTTTTCATATACAATATCTCTCTGACTCCTTCCAGAAGTCTTGTGAGGAAAGCATTATTTTCTTGAGATTAAAAATGAAAAAATACTGACGCTGTATCTTGTCTGAGATCTGAGAATCCAGGTTTCAACCTAATTCCCCCTGGTTCCAAGTTCTGAGACTTCTCCTATGACAATACGCACAAACATAGAGTATTTTGGTTTAAAGCTTTATCATAAAGAAAGCAAAATGAATTCAAGAGAGCTAATTCTAATTAAGCAACACTAAATATAGCTAGTATATTTTTGCAGTGAAGCTCTTGCTTCTGGGGGTGGTTACTTGTGACAGGTCACCCACCTATCTTCTCTGCAGACCTAAATAACTTCAAGCCATAGAAGGAGTTCTGGAATCCTGCCAAAAGAACAAAGGAACTTTGATAGAAAAACGCCACATTTGCTAGTCAGCAATGAATTGCAAGCTTCATACTCTGCTCTGAAGCCCCAAAACCAGAAGGGCTGATGGGGGGATGGAAGTCAGTTGACCATCAGCTGCCTTTACGTGCACGAAGTGGGCACCACCCTGAGGTATATATAAATGGATTCAAGTCCTCTGGGAAACACTTTAAGCTACATGCCTTCCAGGTATGATATGGGTCTAGCTAAATATTAAATATGATAATATTAAATATGATATGGGTCTGCTAAATATTAAAGAACCTTATAGGGGGACAAAGTCCATGAAGTCCTGGGTTGCACATCCAGTAGCCGGGAGCTACCAGACAGGGAGAATATGTTGCATAGGGTCAAGGACAGAGCCACAACACCCCGCAAAGCTGTTCTTCTGGGTAAGTGTGGATAATAAAAATAACAACAAAACCTACATCCCCAGGGTATAATTTCCAAAGCTCCCTGCAGTGTAAGAATGATATTCATAATTATGCTCATTTTGCTGCTGAGGTCCCAGAAGACGTGAGAGGTTGGTTATATAACTTTCCCATGAAGATGCAGGTTCATAGGCGAGCTGTGGAGCAGAAAGCAGGTGCAGAGTAGTGCTGGCTGTCAGGCCATCCGGTCCAGTCCCCTGCCCAAATGGCAAAGGCCTCATAAAGCACACTCTCATGTATCTGACTATCTACATTGTCTGTCCCTTATCTTGTTATTGTACATGAACCTACCCAAGACAAATATCTCCACTGATCAACCAAAGGCCCATATTCCACTTACCCAAAGACATCATTCCCAATATTAACTCCTTCAGCATCATCACTTGTGGCTTTGCTATTTGATCATCCCCATAAGGATATAAATGTGCTGCTGTATTTACAGAGAGAGAGTACACCTTCTCTGACTCCCCATCTTTCCCTGGTTCTGGGCCATTTCTCTATTACTCTAAATAAAAGATACATAAAAATACATAAATACATTAAAAAGATAGTGTAAGGCAAAGGCAGGAGGATTACTTAAGGTCATGAGTTCAAGGCCAGCCTGAACAAGAGCAAGACCCTGTTTCTGCAAAAAATAGAAAAATTAGCCAGGTGTGAGGTGCGTGTCTGTAGTCCAAGCTACCCAGGTGGCTGGTGCAGGAGGATGGCTTGAGCCCAGGAGTTGGAGGTTGCAGTGAGCTATGATGTCACCACTTCACTCTGGCCTACAAGACAAGGGGAGACCCTGTCTCAAAGAAAAAAAAAAAGTCTGGGTTGCTGAAAGGATATGGGATTGGACAGATGAACAAGCATGTGAAAAAACAAATCTCTGAAAAGGTTAATGAGAATGTGGGTGTCAGCCTTTGTGTGTGTGCGTTTGAAAAATTTTGAGGAAAATCTCTCTATTTCTTCTCAATATTTTCCTTCTATTCTTTCCTGAAATGGCTCTGATAAGGCTTTCTCTTTCATCCTCATTAGTCACCAATGACCTCCATGTTGCTAAAGTCAGTTGTTACTCAATTCTCATACTTGCTCTACTCCTGGGCATTTGACACTGTTGGTCACTTCCTCTTTCTTTCAATGGGAGATAGCTGTCTTTTGGATTTCTTCCCAGGTCATTGACTTCTCATTTTCATTCTTGTTTTCTTGTGTTTTTGTTTTGTTCCCCTTCACCTTCCCAACATCTAGATTATAGTGACTATAGGACTCATTCCTCATTCATATTCCCAAGCTGAGCTTGCCCAGCCTCATGGATTTACAGGTATCCTTGAAGATGGCTTACAAATATATATATATCTTTAATCCAGACCTTTCCCCTGAACTTGGGACTCTATATCCAATGGCCTATTCTATGTGCATCTTCTCTTCAAGGTCTAATAGACATCCTAGTCTTAAAATGCCCAAAGTCAAACTCCTGCTTTCTACCTGCACCCTAGCCCCAGCTAAGACTATCTATCTCCACAGAGACCACATGTAAATACAGAAGGTGCCAAAAATGTCTACATATTTTAAGAAAGGATAAAACTGTAAAATCCTAATACTCAAGTCACCTTTAATCTCTGCAATTATAAGAGATACAAGATACAATAATGCAAGATAACAAATATTATCAGTACATATTGAGTATTGTAATTTCAGTACAGTTTTATTCTTTCTTAAAATTTGTATTTTTTGTTTTGTTTTGTTTTTGGCACCCTCCTTATACACAAGCGGGCCTGTCATGGGATTGTAGGCTGTGCAGAAGAAAACCAAAGCACCCAACTTGATGCTCTACCAACTGCAAGATATTTGGATGAGACCATCCTATCATGCTAATAGGCCAGCTAATGATAGACACAGGTGTAGACTCAGGAGCAATCAGATGAGTTGCCCCAGACTAGAATAACCATCTAGCCAACCCACAGAATGTTGAGAATAATGAAAGATCATTTTCTGAAGCCACTAATATTGGGGTGCTTTGTTATTGATGAAAAATTCAAGAATATTTAAAATATACTAGAAAGGATGAGTAATTTCAAGGGGAAAGAGTCACTCTTGAACAAAGACAGCTACCTAATTCTTTAAATGCATGAATTGGGAGCTAGCCTTGTCATGTTTCCTTGAATATTTTGGAATATATCCCCTATTTCCTTGAATATAGGCCCATAAACTGCCCTATTTTTCTCACTCAGGGAAGTTTTCATGGTAGGGCTGCTTTTTCAAATGATGTTCAAGACTCATGGATGGAGATTTTTACACACTCTGTCTAGGCTCTTGAGATGCCTGAGTTTGACACATTCTCTACTCACATGAACCACAGACAAGGGACAGAGACCGCTCTACCCAAATGTGCCCTCTGTTTGTTTGTATTTTTTGCCCTGTGATATTCCCTGGATTTTAAATCCTATTAGTGTGGTTTATGTGGCTAACACTCCTCCTTCTCGTGTTGATTAACTTTTAAGATTGAATCAAAATATGCTGAATTATTAAAGACTTAATTTTTGACTCTCGGTTGGATGCAGATAAGTTTTCAAAATTCATTATATTTTGCAAATTCTTCCAGAAATGACATTAGGAAGCCACTAAAATCTACCAATTTTAGACTGACCCATCAGAGTGGCCCAAGGACATAGCCACACAGAGACCCCCAAATCCTAACCTGGAGAACTTAAATGTGACTTAACAAAACCTTGCTCATGAATCAGCAGCCAAATTTGACTGCTAGAATAAAATGAGAGATTCTTATGGGCCTAGCAAATAAGGAGATAGCTACTTACCCTTCTTTCTCTTCTCATTTGCTTTGGCTTCCTCCTTACCACATTATGCTCATATGATAGAAGCCACAGGGGCCTCCTGCTTGGATATCCCCAACTAGCTTCTTGTATGTGACTCTCACACTTCTCTGTATGATACCTTGTTAGTTGTTAATGCATATTGTTGCCAGGGTGAGTTGGTCAGCCCCCTGCCCTACTAGACTATATTCCTTAAGGTGAGGCATTGAGTCTTACTTACATCTGTACACCCCATATCCAGCCAGGGGTTCTGCACAACACTGGTCCTCCCACAGGCCCATTTATGGAGTGAAGTGGACATGAAGTAGCTTCATGTCTCATTATCAAATATGGATGTCCCCCAAGAAGCTTGCAAACTGATGAAAACTATGCAAGCATTTGCTACTGTCATCATCATCATCATCACTCACTTCATTTCAAAAGCTGTTTTCTGGATTCAATTTGTTTCCCAATCTTCATTATTTAGTAAGCAGTTGGAAGCTGGGCAGAAATCCAGACCTCCTGGCTCTGAGTCTGTTCATTTTTCCTCAAAACCTTATTACCATTAGCCTCATAGAGACCAATGGAGGTCAACAGAGCAAGAGTGCAGAGGAGGATTGTGGAAAAGCAGGTCAAAGCCATTGCTCAAAGCAGTGAGTAGGAAGAAAATTACCCTACAGAAAACAACTACCCTGTCCTGCTGCTATACTCCCCTCTATATGTTTTGTTTTTTTTATTTGTGGTACATAGAGTATAACTCTATTGCCAAGGCTAGAGTGCCATGGTGTCCACCTAGTTCACAGCAACCTCAGACTCCTGAGTTCAAGTGGTCCTTCTGTCTTAGCCTCCCTAGTAGCTGGGGCTACAGGCACCTGCCACAACACCCCACTAGTTTGGGGTCTTACTCTTGCTGGTCTGGAACTCCTGAGCTCAAGCTGTTCACCTGCCTCGGCCTCCCAGAGTGCTAGGATTATAGGAATGAGCCACTGTGCCTGGCCGTATAAGTCTTACCTCTTTTAAATTTTCACAAGAACCCTAGGAGGCAGGCAATAGTGTCACAGATGAGGACACAGAAGATGTGAGTTTTCTAGGTCAGGTAGGGAATCAGTGATTGGTCATTCACCAGCCTTCAAGCCAACCTGCCTTTCTAGATGTCCTAAGGATGTTTGAACACAGGTTCAAAAAGTTTCTCACAACCTACCTCCTGGCACAATAGAAAATATGACATCTATTAATAAGGGAAACTTTACTAAAGGCTAAAATAAAGAGAAGGCTGTTATTAGGGAGAAACAGACAGAGAACCAAAATACTTAATTCTTTTTGACCAAGCAGCCCTGGAAGACAAAAGGGGGACCGAAGCAGATAAATTTAGTGAACAAGAGTTTGTTATCATCTAAAGTCTTTGAACCCCGGAGAAGTTTAAATTCACTGTGACTCTGTTCCCAGACCAGTCATTTCCCAGGCAAACCCTGTAAGGGCCTGACTGTGGAGGAAGATACCTCACCGAAGTTGCAGGAGGCATCCAAATACGGCATGGGACATACACTGAAAAAATCATTTGTCATTTATCTGAAATTGAATTTTAACCCGGTATCTTGGATTTTTGTATACTAAATCTGAGTAGCCTACAGAGGTGTATTTTTGATAGTGAGTAAACTCTACCAGAAGAGTTTCCTATGTCATTGACCAGAACTGAGACCCACATCCATGCTGACTCTGCTGTTCAGCAAGGGACAGGGAACTAGTGTGGATGATGTGGCTCACTGTGGAGCATCGCTTTTGTCCCCCTATAGCACATGAACATGGATAAGACATGGACCTGCGAGTCATAGGAAGAGGGGTGAAACTTAGAAAGACAGCCCCATTGGTTTTAGTATTTCATGAAATCTGTGATGGGCACCATCCTCTCCAGCCCAAACATTCTTAGGACTTGGTCTGACATTGCAGTAGTGGAAGTTGGATGCAGGAGAGGTGACCTTGACCCTGCTTTTCTCATTAACTTCCTATTGGAGTGTCCTTCAGTAGCTGCTGGTGCTGGGTCACATCCCACACCTCCTTCAGGACAATGTCTCAGAGGTCTCACTGTGGAAGGAAAGCTGTCCTATGTGAGCCGTGCTTCTCTGAGTGATTCATCCAGCTCTGGATCTCTTGTCCCCTTGGGCAAACAAGCTCCACCTTCAAGGTCTTTTCTCTACTCCCTCACGCAATGGGAGGATTGCTCCTAAAGGACATAAAGCCCTTCTCACTCTGGCGATCTTATAGCAGAACCATACCCCTGGCTCTGCCCACCGTACACCAACTTCAACATCCCTTAAGAGTCACTAATTCTTTTCCTTCATTTTTTTTGGGGGGGGACCAAGTTATAATGCAGTATTTTTCTACTTCTTCTATCTCACAGAACACTTGAACCTATAGTTCATCTTCCATGGCACACTTAACTTACGTTGATCCCCCTCAAAAAAGAGTGAAATAAAGAATATACTTACTGTGCTTTGAATTTCTTTCAAAAATAATTTAATTAATGATCTCTAAAATTTTCTGTGGCACACTTAAAGGCAAAGAGAAGGTTCCATGATGGCAACTGGTAACAAAGACAGGTAGATGGTCTATTTCCCTAGCAATGGGAGTGAAAGAGCAGGATGCCTGCAGCGAGTTTGGTGAGCACCTTGAAGGCCATTATGTTTAATGCATCAATTCTTAAAATGTCTTTGCTGGTGACATTAAATCACTTAGGTGATAGTGAAGCCTCCTAACAAATAGGGTTGCCAGCAGTGCATTTCCCAGTGATGTCAAACAGTACCTTAGAGCGGTGCTTAAAGGCAACGAGACTATGTCTGTCACCCCTTAGATATTTACTTCACCCATAACATGGATTCCTGCAGAATGGCCGAGTTCCTTGAGCAGCATTCACCCTGCCTCTCCATCTGATAGTGTTTTATAACATCATCAACCTAAATGAGGCATCAGAAGGACGAGTGGTGGTTTTCAGGTTGAAAATCAGTGTCGATTCCTTTCCGTGGGAAGATGGCATCTCATTTTTTAAGGGTGACATGCCATTACAAAGACGCATTGAAAGGTTAAAATTCGAGCACACTCGTGAACATCCTAAGTGGCACCGGAGCTAGAAAGAAACTCTCATTAGGTGTAAATGGCTCTCCTACCTTGAAATGCAGGGGAAGGGCATCAGGTACAGAAAAATAGAACATATGTTGGGTAAATATAAATACATGCTCCAAGAAACCAGAGCAGACAGGGTTTCATTGAGTTTCAAAATGGCATAGCCCTGCGCATCTATGAGAAAGTGAAGCGAGCCACAGCACAGAGCCAGGTACAGATGGGCTTGGGTTTTGCTAGAGGCTCCTGTCAAAAAATGGCCATGGCACTGTGCCAGAAGAGTGTGGTGTCAGGAGGGGCAATTGCCTGATTTCAGGCAATTGACATTTAGTGATCATTATCATTCATTGTGGGCAGTTCCTGGGCATGACATTCATTTACCTGCCTTGAGTGAGCTAAGAGCTCACCCGAATGAGGATGACTTTATTATCTGGACTTCATGAAATTGCACCCAAGGTTACACAGCTAGACAGTGATGGTGCCTGTGGAAATCCAAGATTCTCTGAAACCCAGTGGAACATCTTTCCACCGAAGCCCAGAGGAAGGTAATGATTTTCTCAAGTTCACTAGACCCTGGAGGGAGTGCAGCTTCAACCAGAGCCCTGGTTTTGAGCCCTTTCTGTATAGCGACAATAGCTTCTCCTCTTAAACCTCTTGGCCACTTTAAACTTTCGGTCAACTTTCCTTCAACATCTATGGTCTCTGGTATTTCTGCTCTCTATTTGAAAGTGAATAACTTGATAACCTTTAAAATCCTTCTTTAGAGAAAAAAAGAGAGAGAGAGAGAAATACCTATTTATATTCCTGCTGCAATCCTCATGGCTGGGCCTGCCTCTGAGCTGACTTTCTCCTTCCTGGGCTCCTCCAGGCTTTGTTAATAACCTCTCTTTGAGGTTAGGGTGAGGGATGGTAATTCAGCTATTCACAGGGGCTGCTGGAGGCAAGCCTGAAAGGTTTCCAAAGAGCCAAAAGGCATGGGCCACATTTTCAATGGAAGAGAGCAAGAGTCAAGAGTAATTTTGCCCATGTCCTATGTATGTGAGCTAGAGAGAAAGAGAGAGAGAGAGAGATTAAGGCAGAGGCACAAAAATGTCAGTAGAGGCGCTTTCAAAATAAATTTAACTTCTAGGCAGAATCTTAGTTTCCAAATAGGCAGAATCTCCATTTTTCCAATTTCAAAGCTTGCTGTTGCATCCAGCACGTCTAGAAATATTCCTTTGTAGAACAGCAGCGCTGTGAGAACAGAGAGCCACCATAAAATAGAAATTGGGACACAGGCATTCTTTTCTGAGCAGTGATACATCAAAGTGCTTGTTCTGATCCTGTGAGGGAAAAGGCCCCCAAGGTCAGGGTGGGTTAAGTACCCTCTTCCCACCCACATGCCCACAAGCTAAGAAACATAAAAACCCAGCCCAGAATCTCCCTCATTCTGAAAGTCCAAGGAAGATCAGGACCCAAATCCTTGTCATCCAGGCACCCCAGGCTCTGACTCCAATTTTCCCTCTGGAGTAACATAGTCTGATCCCCATTGATACTGATAGGATGACAACAGACCCCAGGGAGTGGTGTCCTATTTCCCTTTTAAGATCTTAGTCCAGGCCTCAATTTCTTCCTTTGGTCCCTTTCACATAGTTCAGACAGGCTGTAGTTTCCAGAAGGTTTTACTGAATCCTAAAGGGGAAAAACACTGAAAATCATCTCAGGGAACATAAAGGCCATACAGATGGGCATGAATATTTTGAGGGGGATCTACTTTTTTTTCAGTTTTTTTATTTTTGTTTTAGGATCTCTACCTTTTTCTCAAGCTGGAGTACAGCTCATTGTAACCTCAAACTCTTGGGCTCAATCAATCCTCCTGCCTCAGCCTCTTTAGTAGCTGGGACTATAGGTATACAACAACAAGCCTGGCTAATTGACTTAATTTATTTTAGTTTTTATAGTGATGGGATCTCACTATGTTGCCCAGGCTGGTCTCAAACTCCTAGGATCAAGGGATTCTTCTACCTTGAGCTCCCCATGTGCTGGGATTAGAGGCAGGTGTGAGCCACCACAATCAGTCTGGAGAATCTATCTTTAAACCTGCATGCTTCTTTCCTGTAAAACTCCTGGAAGCCATGCTACTCATGCCTAGAACAGGAAAGAAGACATCAAGCTAAGTTCTAACTTGACGTTCATCAGTTAAAACCTAGACTCATGATCCACCATGAGACAGTATCCAAATTCAGACACATTCTACAACACAGACATTATGGGACAGTATGCTAAGTGATGTAAGCCAGTTAAAAAAAGACAAATACTGCATGATTCCACTCACATGAGGTGCCTGGAGTAGTCAGATTCATAGAGACAGTAGTAGTTATTGAACGGGTCCAGACGTGGGGAGTTATTATTGAATGGGTCCAGTCTCACTGAACTCACTTAAACATGGTTGTGAGTTAACCATTTTAACATTGAAAAAGTGAATATTTTACCAGAATTGTTTTTTAAAAAAAACAGTTAAAAAACCAGAGAATGTTTCAACAATGGTTTTGACTTTTCATCCTTAGCTCCCCTACCTCCATTGACCTTGGAATCTTTAGTTATCACCAAAGGGCTAATAAATCATAAGATTTTTTTTTTTTATCTTATTGGAGACAAATGAGGTTCTATAGCAAACATATGAAACTATTTTTTTCAGCTAATGTTTATGTTTAAACAGACCAAACTCACTCATCCTGATGACTGTTAGTATTTCAAATGAATTAAGAGAGCCTGCCTTGGTGCCTGTAGTACAGTGGTTACAGCACCAGCCACATACACCAAAGCTGGTGGCTTCCGACCCGGCCTGGGCCTGCTAAACAACAATCACAGCTTCAACAAAAAATAGTCGGGCATTGTGGCAGGAGCTTGTAGACCCAACTACTTAGGAGACTGAGGCAAGAGAATCACTTACGCCAAAGAGTGGAGGTTGCTGTGAGCTGTGACGCCCCAGCACCCTACTGAAGGTAACATAGAGAGACTGTGTTTCCAAAAAAAAAAAAAAAATAGACGGCCTGCCAGGGAAAGCAAAAGACAGGACTTTCCAGAAGACAACACCAACAGAGTACCTGGAAGTGGTAAGATCTCAATTTCTTTCTGTTAATGAATAATCTCAACCATTTATTCTCTTAGTCATTTAATAAATAATATTTTGCACATCAACCCTTTTCAAAGTCTTGGAGCTATAAGAGATGTACTCTCATTCCTTCATCTCATAGGAGGAAAAATATAAAGGACATAAGCCCAACTAAGGAATCGGCAATAAATTCTACTGACATTTATTCATCTCCTACCATAGGCTAGGAAGTAGGCAAATAAAGCTCTATGGCCATGAATTTCTAATTTAATTCTGTTTCCTAAATAAACCAGATCAAAATGCTACTGGTTTTGTTGCTTTCTCAACAACTCGTTTAATTCCTATGTCACTCCATCTTTCCAAAATACCTACCACAGACATCCCTTATCTTGACTTGTCAAAATTATTACTCTGGCCCCAGTGCAGGTGTGTCTCGCTGTGAAGTTCCACGTGGAGCCCAGGGGAAAGAGAGTCGGGTGTCATCTGAGTACAGATCCATGACAGGTGAAGCCATCTTTAGCAGAGATCACTCAAGGTGAACACAGAGGCAAGACCACAAGAGGAATGAGGAAGGGGCCCTGAAGATCATCGATGCCCAGGGAAAAGGGCAGAAAAATACATGCAGAAAGGCCAGAAGAGAGAGGAGTCTTCAAATTCAAAGGAAAAAACAGTCTGGAGCAGAATGTCATGGTCAATAGTATCTCAGATTGTCAAGTAAGATGAGAAGCGGTGAGTCATGGGATGTGACACCTAGGAGGTGCCCTGAGGTTTTTTTAATCATTTCCATAGAGTTGGGGGGATAAACGTGATGGTGCCACGTGAATGGGAAGTGTCACAATGGAGCACGTCAAATGTGGATATTTCTCTTGAGACAATTGACTGGGAAGAGAATGAGGCCCACATGAGTGGCCCAGCGGGAAAGCAGGAGGACCCCAGATTTGGAGGTGGGGTTGTGCTGTCTGTGGTGGAATGGGTGTTGGTGTTGAGCACCATTGTAGGTGGGGCAGGGCAATATTGAGAGAAAAGGAAAGCGAGAAAAATGAGACATATTCAAGACTCAAGAAGTAGAGGTGTCGTCGGAGGAGGGAAGATCCGAGGGTGCTGTGGATGGCAGCTAGACCCAATCAGGAGGGCTTACCCCGGGGGAGAGAAAAATCATTTTATTTAGAAAAAGCAGACAAGGTTCAATGTTGCTTCTTCCATGGAGACCCCATCCAGGCCCCAGCTCCCCTAGGGCCAAGCCCCTTGTCACAGTGGCAGGGCCATGTGCCAAGTGTGCAGGACTTGAGGACAGGGAGATGATGCTCTGCACAGCTCAGGGGGCGGCTGACTGAACCGTCTTTGGAGGCTGCAGTGCTCTGAGCCTGCCCACTGTGACATGGGCCACCGATGCACCAGCCCCAGCCCCAGGGATGTCTCCCACTCTCCAATTCTTCTTCCTCATTCCGCTCCTTCCCATTTAGCCCCCAACCCTGGTATTTCTTGTGCATTTGTCCTCTTGAGGATGGAGACAGATCCTGTAATGTGCTAGGAAAATCCAGAGCCCTTCCTTTCCCCATGACAGGGAAGGCACAGAAAAGGCTCTTCTTCCTCGGTGCCTGCAGCGCCAAGCCTCGAAGAGGCCTCTGTCTGTAAAGTCAGCAGCCAGCCACCTGTTCTGCAAGGGACGGGGACGAAATGGAACTCTCCACTAGAAAGCAGTGGGTGGGACACTCTGCCTGTTGCCTCCCCACGTCTGATGGACCCAAAGGAGAGGCTCAGCCCAGCTCCTGGGAAAAGAACTGGCCTCTCTCTCCCCGAGGGTGTGACACCCTACTCGTCCACCGTCACTCTAGAACTTCACACTGTCGTTGACTCTGACTCCAAGCCTCCTTCTGAGGACTGAGCTTCTGCTTCATGCCAGAGATGACCCCACCCTATGCCCAGACCGAGTCCCTGGACATCTGCCCACCCAGAGAGAAAGCCCCTCCCTCCCCTCCTCTGTCCCTCCTCTGTCCCCTGCCGCCTCACTCACCAGCCCCTCAGGAGTCCCCATCCCTGCCGCATTGGTTCCCTAGTCCAAATCACAGAGGACAGTCTCCTCCTGCATTTGCCTTGCTTTGCAAGTGGCAGGGACACCTTCCCGACCCCAGGAGGACCTCCCAGTGCTGCCAACTCTCCTGAGCTTCCTGAGTCCTCACAGGCCTCAGTTTCTCCCTTTGTAGAATGAGCACAATCCTGGCACCCACTCCACAGGTGGGTGGGAGGCTTTGGAGAGACAGAGGAGAAGCGTGCCCCAGACACCAGGCAGGACTCAACAGGGGGAGCTGAGGCTGTGGCCGATGTTTTCCTTTTGCTTTTGAGAGCAGATTTGTCAGCCCCCTCCTGGAGCCCCCAGCTCCTGCTATAATTGGAGCACACAGCACACCCCCTAAGAGGCTGCCCAGCTGGGCAGGCCAGCACAGCTTGGAGTCCAGACGACCTGAGTTTGAATCTTAGATCCAGTGCTCATTACCTGTGTGCCTCAGAGCAAAATCACTTAACCCCCTGGAGCCTCAGCTTGTGCATCTCTAAAGCCTCCCCCTGGGAGGTTTCCCGGGCTAATGAAAGGAGAGGGTATAAGAAACACCTGGCATTTGTAGGCATTGAATGGAACTCTGCTCCTGCTGTCCTGTCCTCTGAGCAAGCAGGCAGGGGCACCTGGCTTTGATCCAAGACCACCCCGAGATTTCCCCAGGGAAAGGCTTTGGATCCCTTCCCCAAAGGGAAGCTCTGGGTGTCGGTGGCACACAGCACCGGTGTCCCTCCTCCTCCCCCGCAGGCTTGGGGATGTGTTTGATGTAATCAAAAACTGCCCAAGCCTGTTAGCTGAATCCCCACTCCCTGCATATGTTCCTCCAAATTAAACGGGAGCCCAGGGAGCAAATGACTTTTGTCAGGAAGTGGGGTCGAGAACCACCCTTGTGTTGCCCTACCACCGGTTATTCATAGCTCTGCTTCTCTGGTGCTGCTCATTGGCCTCTGAGAACGTGCTGTTCCAGAAGACCCAGGAGGAAGGAGGAAAGCAGAGGCCTCCGCAGCCCACTGCCCACCCAGGCATCCTGCGAGGAGGGGCTCGGGGAAGTGCAGGGCACTGTCACTCTGGGCTCAGACGGCTGGGGCTTCATTTCCAGCTCACTAGTTTGGGACTCTTGCCAAGTCACTTTACCTTTTGGGGCCTCTATTTCCTCATCTGTAGAATGGGTATCACAATGCACGCATCACCAGAGAATGCAGTGGAGCCAAGACTGAGTCCCTGGACATCTGCCCACCCAGAGAGAAAGCCCTTTGAGTGTTGAGCGTCATAGCTGGAGCTGAATGAGCTGGTCCCTGAGCTCTGGGGGGTTCTATAACAGGAAGGAAGGAAAGGAAGGCCATGGTGGGAGAAAGCACCTTCTCTGGGTGATGCTCACACAGACCACTTTGTCTTTTCCTCAAAGGAGGGGGTGTCGCTGCCATTCTAAGGGAGAAGGCTGACAGGCCCACAGAGGCCAAGTGACAGCCTGAAATTTGCATCAACAGCAAGGGATGTGCAGACACATGCACCTGCCTTCTAAGCACCCCATTATGCCAGAGGACCTGGGGAGCTGAGGAGGGTTGGGGGTTCCTAGGCAGACCATAATCTGCCTGAACAACATGCAGGACATGAGAAAATGGGGCTGACTCACTGAGCAGGAGGGCACCGCTCCAGGACATACCTGAGAACTTCCCCAGCAGGCCCGGGGGAAGCACTCCATTCCCCCATCCCCATGTGGAGCAGCCCAAAGCAAAGGACGGCCTTGGGAGGCAAGGTCAATGCAGCTAGCTCTGCCTAACCATCCAGATCAAAAAAGCCTACATTGCCCCTGTTCTCTGAGACCTCCAGAGCCTACCCAGATCTCCAGTCCTTCTTGTATTCTGTTCTGGGCTTGGTTTGGCTAATTCCTGCCTGTGCTCCGGTCTCTGTATAACATGCACTTCCCTGAGGCTCCTCACTGGAATAGTCAAGGTGGGGAAGGTTCTTTATCCTGGATCCCAATAACAACCTACATCCTGCCGGTCCCACAGACCTACACTCTCCCTAATTGACTGCCTCTGCCCAGGTGAGAAGCCCCAAGAGGATGGAAATTGTGTCTACCTACTACCCTGTCATTGCCAGTCCCAAGCCTGGCCACACAGAGCTGTTACTATCACTATCAATGGATTTCATCATTAAATGAGATGATGTATGTGACATCCTGAGGACGCTGCACAGTGACGTGCCCATGGGCAAGGGGAGATGACAGATGTGAGCTAGGTGTGCCCTTTGCTGCACACCTGGCTGTGCACTGCTCATGGCAATACATCTTTGAGTTGATTCATTCAATTGTTCATTCATTCCGCGTGCATTTGGGATTCCAGGCATTGCTATATGCAAAACAAAAAAATTCCAAAAGTTGGTAAGGCAGAGGAGACTGCGGCAGCACTGGGCGTGCAAACACACCGGTGCCAGATCACAGGGCAGACTCTATGGTTGGAAGGACAAGGTATATGGGGAGCTCAAAGGCAGAGTGTGGGGGCGTCTGCTGAGGACCAACAGGAAAGCCTGATCTGGCAACCAAGGGGAAGGCAGGACCTTCCCGACACTGGAGAAGTATTAGGGATGAAGGACAGAGGTGGAACTGGTGGAATTTAAAGCAGTTTAGTTCAGAATTCTTATGTATACAGACATTTTGCATAAACCCCAAGAACACTGATATCTTAACCATAGACAGAGAGCAGGGACAAGGCCTCATGGCTGTAGCCCTGGCCCTATTTCCTTCTAGGCTGGGCCTCCTTGCAACCTTGACCTAACATTTACACTCTGCGTCTTGCCAAGCATCATATCATTGACCGTTGCTTAGACAGCCCGGGTTTCAGCAATCCCATGGCATATATAAAACATGACAAATACAGACCTTGGCCTGGGAGGGAGTTGCCTCAGGGGAGCCCTCCCAGATGGAAACAGTCTTCATCCAACCACCTACCTCCCCTCCAAATACCCTTCCTTCTTACTCGTATGATTAGAAAAATGACCAGGCTCTGAGCTAAAAATACAAGTGCTTTATGTTCCTCCATAGGGGGAAAAAATAAGACAAGAGAATCTATGAAAGTAACAAGGAATTTCATCCTTCAGTGGACTTCAGAATGGATATTTTAGACTCAGCCATCCATAAACATTGGGTAATATCATACTCTTGTAGTGCAGAAAGAATTCCACAAAACGAGCCACAAGTCTGCATTAGACCAGCAAGGGGGCCTTTCTGCCAGCGTTTAAAAATCTAAGCGGTGGCTGGCACCCTCTGTGCCTGGGTCAGATCCCTACCTGCAATAACACCACCTCCAGGCAACGTGCTCTGGGCGTGTGTAGAGGGCTGGTTACAGGTCATGACTTTGAGCTGAAATCCTGCTTGGTCAGCCCCTGCGGTGTGATGTGCTTGGACTAGTGACTGCCTGGGCATGATCTCCTAACACTACCCTCCCTTTCTCACCCCAACAGGGGCCAGACTGTTCGTCTCTCGGTCTGACCTTCTTCCTCCACCCTCAGCAAGTCTCAGGATTCTGCCCTTGCCGTGCGTTTGGTCAGGCTCAGTCATTGCCCAGATTTTTAGTTCTCAGCTGAATCATCACACCCTCCAGGAAGCTTCCCTGGTCCCTAGTATGGATTAGCTGCCTCTTCTGCAGTGACACGTTGATTCCAGGTAGTAAATGCCATGCCTTTGACACGCTCCGTGCCACTTTTCTTCCTGGCCTCACCCCACCCCAGCATCCTCTGCTGCTGCCATAATCAAACTTGCTCACACACAATCCCAGCTGGGCTCCTTGCCAGACCCATGAGCAAGTCCCACTACCCGGAGCCTGCCTGCCCACGACCCTTCTTAGGTCTGGACCACTGTCCATGCAGTGTCCCCAGGGATATTCTCACATTTGTCAAACTGAATGAAAAACTAATCCTCATCCTCCTTTGAGGATCAGCTCAAATGTCACCTCCTCTCTGAGGTCTCCCAGGACTGCACTCCTCATCCTCATCCTCCTTTGAGGATCAGCTCAAATGTCACCTCCTCTCTGAGGCCTCCCAGGACTATGGGACTGCTCTCTCACACTCAGACCCCTCACACTTCCTCCATTCCCAGCACAGTTTGCCCACAAATGTGTTCTTGGGTAGAAATATGAGCATGTATCTCAGCTGAATCCACAGGGCAATACCTGGGTCGAAACCACCCTTAGCATCCCTGGCGTCTGCTTAGCTTCCAACACATGGAAACTTACCTCACTCTGAAACAACCAACAAGAAAAATAAAAGGGTATCGCTCTCTTCTTTTCATGATTGGGTCATCCAGGTCCCAAAAGAAGGGGCTTGCCATGGCTGAGGTGCCTGGTCTCTACTCTAACCCTTGCACTCTCTTTGGGAGAACAGGTCACAGTCAGCAAAGAACAAGATAAGTGTCCCAGGGTGACCGTGCCCACATGCAGCTGGCTCCTGCCATGTTGGATTTGGGGAAAGAAGGCACAGCGTGTTTAGTGAAGCCAGCATGATGGAAGGTCTGCTGTGGATCTTTAAGGTTCATTGTTTTATATTCCTTATCTCTTAAACCTCACCTGATGAGCTATGAAATAAAGTGAGAATGCATGTCTCTACCTGGCCAAATCACCAGGATACAAAACAGTGGGCTGAATTTCAGGCTTTTAGCTCCTGCGACTTGGGTCAAAACTTCCAGGCCATCCCCACGTCTCTGCTTTGGGATTTCTTTAGCACATATTCAGATTCTGTTGGAGCTTGGAGAGGCTTCCCAGCCTGTTTAGATCAACTTGTCAACAGCAGGCTCGCCTAAAACCGATCTTTTTCATCTCCTCTGACTCATGAGGCTGACAGTGTGGTATATCGAATTTCCAAAGGCATCTTTCATTAGAAAAATATATTCTTTTGATCACTCTCTCTCTTGCCAAAGTTGCAAAGGCTGAAGATCAAGTGGCCAACCAGAATTCTATTTATCAAGAAGATAGACATCAGCCACCCACTGCCATCATCAAAGAGCACCTGTGAGCTGGTTGGTAGCTGGTGGTAGGACATAAGCTGGGGAGGTCTGGGTTTGAATCCACTGCCGGTGACCATGGGCAAGGCACATTTCTTCTTTCAGTTTTTGTTTCCCCATCTGGAGAGCAAATGTGGGCCTCTGTGAACTGCTAATGGACTGAATAAATGAAGTGATAAAGTAATGAATTATGTAACATACCAACTGTCTTTATGCTCTAAGGAACTATGACTCTAAAGCATTTTTCTAAAGCAAAGTCCATTCTGTTGGCCAGAACCCAGAACCTAGATCATTTAAGGTTGGGTCAGCATCTAAGTTTATCATTAACCCCACAGACTCCCCTTAATTAAGAAAGTGACTTAAAGCATCCAGACTGGAGACTCATTCAAACCCAGCACCCACGTGGCCAGCGTGGAATCAGGGGCTGTCTGTCGGGAGATAGGGCAGTTGAGTTGAATGTAGCTGACTTCTCAAGGTCTCTCCTACCCCAGATCTTCTGATTCAATAATGGTCCCTGTGAATAATAGATCTGCTCCCCGACACTGTGCATGATAAGACCTGGTACGAAGTCCTATTAAGATAAATCACATTTAAGTTTAGGAAATTATATGTTTGAATCCTATAATTTAATGTCACAGTGATGCCTGACAGGAAGGACAGGGGACTCAATTAGAGGCTAATTAGACCAGGCAACTGATGAGGCCTCTGTGGCCTTCTTGCCACTGCAGAAGGGAGTTGAGCAGAGCACCCTATGGACCTGGCCCCTGTGCCTTAGTTTTTCCACCTGTGAGATGGAGATTGTCCTCGTGAGGTAGCAGAAAAGACCTTGAATAAGACAGAGAAGGAAGTGAGGAAGTCAGGGTAATGTCCAGCAGCCCCAGTCCTGTGTGCCCCAGCACCTTCTGTCTGTCCTGACCCCACTGGCTTCTACTGGGGTCCACGGATGGGTTTCAGGGGGTTCATGAACTCTGTACCACACAATGCAAAATCTGTGCATGGGCCATGTTTGCAGAGGAGCAGGGCCGTCCTTGATCTTCCACAGGGGGGTAGAACTCAAACCATTCAAACCACCACTTCCCTCAATCCTTTCCTCCAGTATAAATTATCCTACCCTGTCTCCCTTTCCACCTTCCCTTCTAGGTTCTTTTGCTGCTTGTTGTTCTGACCCCTCTTGCTGAAATGGCTGTCCATGGTCATCACCTTCCTTCCTCCATCCCGTAATCCTGCCATCTGCAGCTCTCTTGCCAGGGCATCATCAACCTCCTAAGAGCCACCTGCGTTTTTGACACTTCTCCAGCATCAGCCCCTGTTTGCAACTGTGGTGAACCCCTGACCTTTTCTGGCTTCTGGAACCCCAGTTGTTTTTCCTCCAGATCATGGAGGTGATTCCTCTCACCTCTCTTGAGCTCTGTCTTTTTCCTGAACTGCTCAGCTGAGCCGCCTTCCCCAGCCGGCCCCTCCAGCCCCTTTAGTCCTCCAGGGTGAGGACACCCATGTTCACCACCCACCTCGAATTCTTCCTCATTCAGACTCATCTATCCAACTACCTCCTAGATTCTGCAAAGACCCTTGAAATACAGCCTTCAAGAACAAACTCATTCATGTCCTACCCCCGTCCCTTAGCCAAGATAATTATAAATTCGTTCGCTACAGCAAGAAAGAAATGTTGTCTTAAACTCCTCTCTCTTTTATCCCTGATGCCCTGTTAGATAGACATCTAATTCTGGTCCCTGGGGAAAGGTATAGTCTATCAGGGCCATCATAAGGTCCAAGACCCCCTTAGAAAAGAGAATGGTTGGCAGTATGTTCTGCATTGGAGAAGTTCCAGAATGCACAAGAAAAACAAAAAGGTAAAGAGTGAGGAGGGATGAGGGAGCCCTCAACCCAAGAAGACTTGCTCTTTCCATGGCGGTGGTGACAAGTGGGGGCCAGAGCAGGGTGGGATTGGTTGGGGGGAAGGATGCAGCTAGGACAAACTGGAGTTCAGGTTCAAAGTGAAATATGGGTGTAAGGTGACTCTAGAGCTGCCAGGGGTGTTCTGCCCCCTCAGGTGCCAAGCCCTAAACCCTGCTGAGGCCTAAAGCTCAGTCGGTGAGCTGCTGGGGGGTTGGAAGTCTGCACCGGGCAGGGAAGGTAAGGCTGTAATAGCTGAGCAGCCATCAGGGCCCCAGGAAAGGACCGTTGGGGCAGGGTGTGGGCAGAATGCAGAGACCAGGGATGCGTGGTAAACAGGACACAGTTTCTTGGTCTCCAGTAATTAATATTTATTAAAGAAAGACTTTTTCATTTTGACCAAATGGTGCTGATGCTAATGGCCGCCAGGATGACAATAACAAAAAGAAAAGGTCTTTTCTGTGCGGAGCGCCTGGTTAAGCTGTGGGATGGCTTTTAGCTCTAATAACACCCAACAGATAAATGCCACAAGTAGACAAAAATATCATTTGAAAGTATATTTGAATTTTTTTTAGATTTATTCACTTTTGTTATTTTTTTTTTAAATTAAGTCTTTACATTTTCTTCACCCCCCCCCAGCCCCTCTGGCTGAACATGGCAAATATTGACTGAAACAAAAATTAAAATCAAAAATTTATAAATTCACAAAACTAAAGATTTTTAGAAAAATGGAGCTACTTCAACTTTCAAACGACATGCTTTTGTTAAGTGCACAGCGTTTACAGTTTCTGTAGTTATTAAAGCTCGAAACTGCACTCAAGGTTTTGGAACACTTTGTATTTGAAAAAAAGAAATCATCTTCTTCAATCCCCACCACCCCCTCCCCCTAAATGGGTAACTATCATCATTCCCATTTTGCAGACAAAAAGCAGGGGGTTCAGTGAGGTTGAAAGACCTTCAGGAGGGGGTCGCTCCAGGGAGTGATTGTGGAGCTCAAGGGATGGTCTCTTGTGACCCAAATGAAATGTAGCTTGAGGAGAGGGTTGGGAAGGAAGCTGCTAGCTCAGGCAACGGCATCTGGCAGAGGCCCCACAAGCAAGTTGCCTTATGAAATAGTAAGGAGTTGTTCCAATAGACCACAGCACGGACAGAATGCAAACCAGAGAAAAGCAGCCAGCAGCCGGAGAGATCCTCTCCCAGACAGAGGAGCTCTCGGGGAGCAACCAGAGACAGGGCCGGTCAGGCTGGGAGGCAACTTCATGAAGGACTGGTTATGTCTGCCCATGGGCCCCTGGTGATCTTTACGCAGACCACACAGAGCTCTTCAGGAAGGTTTCAATTTGGGGGTGTGTGCACTAGATGCGGAAGGACTTAGGGAGGGTGCAGAGAAGTCGGCACAGAGCCCTGGGCACTGCAGGGGGCAGAAGTGGATGAGAAACTCAGGGCTTGGTGAGACATCAGCTCTCAGACTGCTCAAGTATTAATAAACAATATATTTTAATGACCTAAAACACCAGTGAGCATTGGAGGAAACATGAAGGCCCCTTGGATACTTGAATAATGATATTGTCACTCCGAGATTTTAGGGTCTCATCTTTGGCAGGAGCTTCAGCAAAAACCTAAGCGAATAGTCAAGAGAGTGGCGTGAGCTTTGTGATGAGTCAGCAGCCACCCAGCAGCTTCCTCAGTAGCAACGCGCAGCCACTCCCAAAGTCACCGGCCTCCCCGCCGTCATTACACACCTGTAAATCCCCAATCCTAAAGCTATGAGGCCTCTCCTACTGACACAGGGTCGAGCCTAGGGCAGAAAGCCTCATGCAAGTCTGCTCATAGCTCAGCCACCGTGTGACCCCACGGGCCTGGGGCGTAATCATTGGAATTCAGTTGGGGCACCTGTGACATATGATGAGGGGGCTTGTGGTGAACATTAAGGAGATGTGCCATGTGGTAGGACCCACACAGGCCCAGGCACGGCTGAGCAGTGGTAAACTGACCCTCTTGGCCTCCTGGACAGAGGTATGTCATAGTGGCCAAAACCACATCTCAGCAGGTAACATGCAGGGATTCAGATCATTGAGGCCAAGGTGTTCTGAGAAGCCCAGCTGGGCCAAGCTGAGTCCAGAGATGTGGCCAACCAGCCCCTCGGAGACACAATTCTGGAGGCTGGCCATAAATAACTAGAATAGTCCCTGGTGGTTATTTGAGTATTCACGCATGGCTGTGGCCAGATGACTCCAGTGTTTCCTTGAATACTTCTGGTGATGGGGAGTTCTTAAGACACTACCTGTCTTAAGTTTGTTTTGTGTCATTATAAAAAAAAAAAAATCTGATCCTAAGGTAATTAATAAAGAAAAGAGGTTTGTTTAGTTCAAGGTGCTGTAGGTTCAGAAGCTCAAGAACACAGCCCTGGTTTCTGGCTTTCATGCTATGTCACAAGCTAGTGGAGAAGGTGAAATAATGAAATGAAATGAAATGAAGTGATGAAATGTTTGTCATGTGACATGTGTGAAGAGGGGAAAATCCCAGGGGGCATCTTGGCTTTTGCGACAACCCGATCCCCAGGGAACTAATCCATTCCCGTTAAAATAATGCACTTCCTTCCGTGTGAGCAAGAGCTCACTGCCCATCTCAAAACCAGTACCAAGCCATTCCTGAGGGGTCCACCCATGACCCGGACACCTCTTAACACTGCCCCCTGGGGGATCACAACCCAACGTGCGTTTAGTTCGGGACTAACAAACTATAGCCAAACCCCAGCACTCTCCCTGCGCAGCGCAGATTCTTGTACCACTCCATTTGCAAGAAAGTTGCTCTTTGAACTGAGTTCAAACCTGCTGCCACGCGGTGTCCATCCACCAGCCAGAGTGCTGTGTCACAGAGCCACAGAAAGTGAGTCTAACTCCTGCCACTATCACAGCACTTCAGTCCTCTTTTCTGGGGTGACTTTGGATAAGTCGCGTTGCCCCTTGGAGCCCCTATTCCCTCACATCTAAACTGGGCAGGACCCAGCTGAAACCCAGAATGTTTGTGGGGGTCAGACAGGCAGGGCTGGCCAAGCTGTCATCTACGGGATCTCACACAACACTCGCTCACACCAGCTCTGAGAGGTGGAAATTAGTCGTTCTGAATTTTAAAATGAAGAAGCTGAAGTTCGTGGCAGCGGGGAAGCAGCTCAGCGGGGGCGGGCGAGAGGGCTTCAAGTCTGAGCACATCTGAGCAACCTCACCGCTCTGTGGGACCTGACCCTCGCCTCTCAGAAAAGTAGAGAACCAACCTGGAGGCAAAGAAACCCTCAGACCGCTCAAGTTCCCGACTTGGGGATTCCGAAATGAGGCCTTAAAAGCTAGAAATAAATTAGGTCAATTCCCAAGCTCCCTTTGTTTAGAGAAATGAAATGTTTTATCAGCTTCTCCAACAGGAAATCTGATTTCTGTCCTTGTTGCCACTTTATCATTTCCTCCCAGCTGTTATCGAGACCACAGCTTCAGAGGTGGTTACATGTTTGTCACATTTAATATCATTGTTCCCATTTTTCACATATGGGGAGCTGGCTGATGCTCCTTGGAAATGCTGGGATGAAAATGCAACTGCTTGTGCCCTGTTGTGCCCAGAGCTGGGTGTCTACAAAGATGCCCAGACATCTGCTTTGGTGATGATGACATTGGATGGGTTCTTCCGACTCACAGGGACAGGGCAAGGACAGGCAGGAGCTGAGGCTGGACAGCAGGAGACAGGGCCCGGGGGAGTGGTGAGCCTTTGTCTGATTCACCTGGCTCACGCCTCCATCTGTCTCATTCTTGCCACCCCACTGCTACTTTTTGAAAGCATCAGCGTCTCTTGTCTTTTTAAACCCTCCTCCAGGCCAGTGTCTGTGGCTCCAGACAGACCCTCTACAAACCTCTACTCACAGTAGCCGCATATCCAGTAAATCTCAAATCTGATCCTTTATTTCCCTGCTCAGAAGCCTTCAGCGCCTCCCCACTGTCATCAGGATAAATTGCAGATTCAATAGCACATCTCCCCAGGGTCCACTCTGCTAGACTGCTACCTCCTCTCAAGCCCTGTCCACAGCCCTGCTGTCTAAGCTCCAGTCTCTGAAGCCTTACTAGTACCCACGCTAGTGGGGCTCCTCTAACCCCCAGGCTCAGCCCCCTCTGCCTAAAGCCCTTTTTCCAACTCTCCAAGATGGCAGATCAAAAATGGTTACAGACAGCCCTCCTCCCCCAGACAGGAGGATTGCTCGAAGTCTGAGTAAAAATGAGATCAGTCAGACTCTACTAAAAAATAGAAAAAATGATCCGGGCATAGTGATGGGTGCCTGGAGTCCCAACTACTCAGGAGGCTGAGGCAGGAGGATCACCTGGGGTTGGACTTTGAGGTTCAGCAAGCTCTGATGATGCCACTGTACTCTGAGTGACAGAAGAGACAGGGAACTCTATCGCCAAAACAATAAAACACATATATGCGTGCACGTCATCACAGCTGTGGTGGACAGGGAACGCTTACACACCATTGATGGGAAAGTAATTTAATGCAGCCTCTGTGGAGATCAGTGTGGAGACTTTTCAAAGAACTAAAAGTAGATCTACCATCTGCCCCTGCAATCCTACTTCTGGCTATCTACCCAGAGGAAAAATATCATTATGTCAGGCCCCGATATAGGACCTTTGTGTGTTTATCACAGCACAAGTTAAGGTTGCAAAGATCAATGTAAGTTCCTGTCAACTGACGTATTGATTAAGAAAATGTAATATATGCACACATACATATATTACATATATGTGGTATATACACACACCATGAAGTACTAGTCAGTGATAAGAAAGAATAAAATAAGGATGACTTTGGAGCAACTTGATTGGAATTGGAGCCCATTATCCTAAATGAAGTAACTCAGAAACAGAAAAATAAATGTCGCACGCTCTCACGTACAAGTTGGGGCAAACAATGGCTACACCAGGGCACATAGAGTGGTAAAAAGAACACTGGAAACTTACAAGGGTGGAGGGGGAGAGGGTTTGAGAGCTGAAAAATTACGATAGAATGCAATGTACCTTAACCTGGTGATGAGTGCACTAATGCCCAGACTCCACCACTATACAATACGTTGTAAATAATAGAAATTAGCTTATACCCCCTAAATCTATTAAAATAAAAAACTATATAAATAAACTACTAAATTTTGGTAGCCAGTTATGCAATGACACATGACATGGACATTATTCCCTCCCTTTTGTTAGCTATTATGCATCTTTTTGTTGAGATGTCACTTGTCTGGAAAGCCTTGCTAAGTCCATTACGGTGCCTCTCTTCTGTGTCCCCATAGAAATCCAGACCGTTCTTATCTGAGTGTGTCTAGTTACTCTGTCCCCCTACCCTGCAAGGTGCCCAGAGGCCAGAGCCCATGTTGGTCTGTGTCACTGTGGTATAATGTCTCTGCTAGGAGCACAGTCATTGCTCAACACATATCTCCCAAATGAGTGAGCAAATGAGCAAATAGGTGATGTCACTTAAGACAACAGAAAGGGTCTCAAGGAATGGTGAGAGCTCAGCCAAGCACAAGAATCAAGTTCCTAAAGAAGTCCCACCAAGTAGGGGTCAATAACTTGCTGCAGAGGCTGTGAAGGAAGATTCATGGATATGTTTGTTTTGAGGAGGTTGGATTTACAGTTATTCCAACAAAAGCATGGTGAGTTACCGTGCAATCATTAAATATCATTCAACATCTTAATACGGGACAATCTCTACCTAACACTATTCTGGGATGGACAGTTGACAATTCCTCATCTCAGCTCCCCAACCCAGACACTTATTACCAACCTGAACACAAGCCATGGCTTATTTGCTCACTCTTTCCTTCATGGGTTCATTTGCTCTAGAAGCATTTATCAAGTGTCCCCTATGTACCTGATGCTTTGTTGGTAGCTGGAGATAGAAAGCCAAAAAGCACAAGGTCTCGGAGGCCATGACAGACAGATGGGGGGGACCCCCAGCACAGAGGCAGTGCTGATCAGGGTAGGCTGCTCCGGGCAGATGCCTTGAGATGAGTTTTCAAGGAAGGGTACGTGTTCCCCAGAGCAACTGGGGGTTGGGGGAGGAGAAGCTCCAGGGAGCCGCATCTTTGTCCCTGAGTCACCAAGCATCATAATGTCCATGGCTGGTAATTATGAAGTTAACAAGCAGTAGAGGATTGGTGCTTAGAAAAGGGAAGCATCCTCCGTGGTGGCACAGGAACAGAAAGGAGCCAAAGCAAATGCAGCAAAGCCCTCTTGGACCCAGGGTCTGCAACCTGGAGGAAGACTGAGACCTATTAAAGAAGGAAAAAAAAAGAAAGAAAACCTTCAAAAGCTGCAGGCAAGACCTAGAGCTAAGGCTTAATTAAGAAAGCAGGCATTTTAGGCTCACACAAATAAGCAAACAGAATCCCCTTGGCTTCTCCCGATCATCGCTGAGTAATTGCTGTAAAGCTGCGGTCTGCTCTGCTTGGACGATCCTTAAATACATGTTGATAAGAGTAATGAAGAGACGAGTGAGTGGAGAGCAGGCTGCTCCCTGACAGTCCAGCTCCCAGCTGGTCCTTGGCTGCGTGTGACCTGAGTAGGTCACTGGGCAGCGCTGGGTCTCTGTTTCTCTTCCCAGCCCAACCCAAACTACGCGAATTATCCAAAGATACAGGAGGTCGGGGTTGAGTGAGTGATTAACTCTGATAGACCCTCAGTCTCTTCTGGTCCGGGGAGTGTGTGACCCAGTTTGTTTCAGTGGCACAAACTCTTACCTTGAGACAGACCCACTGGAGTTCACATCTCCCCCTTCGTCTTTGCTGTGTGCCCTTTGGGCACAGCAGCAGTACTTTGATACCTTAAAATGAAAGTCTTTAATGTTACCCCATCATTCCATGGGAATTAGGGAAAACAAAAACCAGGTATGAGGGTCTTTGTTAATTATGTTGTCCACCGGTGGACAGCTGATGTCTGCTGCACAGGACAGCTGAAACCCATCACCAAGAATGGCTGAAGAATGGATGCTTCGCAGAATGGCCAAGGGCTTGTACTGGTGTCATTGCTGCCTGAAACATTCTTCCTCCTCCTAATTAATTTGGTTAACTAACAATCCTTTCTGATTCTTCAGACAACAGTATGGAGGCTCTTTCTCTCAGATGCTGCCCATGGTAACACCCAAAGCCATTGTAGCATTGTAGGACACTTGTCATTTTATATACCACTTATAGACCACTAGGGAAAAAAAGGATACTTGAAAATAAACTTGACCCAGTTTTTTAATATCTTTGAAATTTTTATTTTAAAGTTATTTTAAAAGCTCTTTAAGACTTCATTACCATAGATTTTATCACATATCACTCTTGGCCACATGTAAAAAAAAACAAAAATGATGAATGAATTAAGTTGCTTGAAATACCCCAAGCCTCTTTCACATTCAGAGTCACTTTTCAATTCAAAATCATCAGATAGATATTTTTCCAAACTACACCACCCTCTGTGTCATCAAGATTATTGGTGATGCAGCATTTCTTGAAAGAATCCTTAAAAGAACCAAAAGTCATGTTTTCTGGGTGATTAATCTGGCTTTGCAATTATGGAGTGCCAGCCAACTATTGATGTCTGCTTTTGGAATATTGCTAAATACTTCTGATTCACAACCTCTGACACCCTTTCTCTGCAATCATTGGATTCCTACGGACAAAAATAAATCCCCCACTATTGTTTCTAGGATTTTCTTCCAAGTGGCTGACACTCATACTGTGAGTTTTGACATAGGTACTTGACAAGACAATGTCAAGTACATCACAATGCCACACCGCCAACAGCAATTACCAGATGATATCAGTTATACAGCTCAGCTAAATTCTGAGATATTAATGAATGAAAAAAAGTGCGCATTTTGAAATTGACGAATTATAGTACTTCCTGAGATTGTTCTCGAAAAAGTCTCCAGTTTAGTGCTTTCAACATGGAGAGAACCAAAGTCGAGCTTTTTTTTTCCTTTTCCTTTTTTTTCTACCACATGGGAATGTTGCCTTTGATTGTAAGTCTCCTGGCTATAATCCGTGGTTGATAATGTATGGGAAAGGAGGTTCTAGTATATAGAATAAGCATCTGATAGGGAAAAGCTAGAGGAATTAGGAGGCACTGGCTTTCTTCATGTACATCTCCAGCGACCAAATAATTTATTATTCAACCAGGACATTTTTGACAGTGAATGAGATCTCTCAGTATGGTAACTGGGGCTGCAGGCATGAACTAGGGCCAACTGAGGTGAGCCAACACGCAAAGCTACCCACCAAATCACATCTTCCATCCAGAAACTGGAGCTGAAATCAGATGCAAATTTCTCTATGCTTGGACTTGGAGTGCCTTTGTCCCAAACCAAGAAGGCCATGAGATAATTGATGGGCATGTGGGTACTCTTAGCTGCCAACCCAAAATGGGTTAAAATCCGACACCACTATATTGCAGGAGTCATTCCCCGTCTCAGCTGTTATTTATGTTGCAGAGAAAAGGAACTGCATTGATGATAAAATTGGGAGGAACAGTGAAAGATCATGGTGAGATATTGTGCAGAATTTCAGCAGGACACTTTAAAAACGTATATTAGAGAAAATAAATTTTTCACTGGCTAAAACGTATCCATTTACAGTTGGAGCATCCATATATTTATGAGTGTTTTAGCCCTTAAAATAGTAACCCCGGACAGAATAACAAACAGTGTCTTAATAACCCTAATTTATCAGACTCGGCAGTTAAAAAATAAAGAAATAGGAATGCAAGAAATACAGAAAGAGAGAGATGAAAGCTGGAATCTGAAGTACTGAAAATGGTACTGCTCAAAAGTTTATGACAAGGCCATCTTCTTAAGAGAAGGGATTGTGGAGAGCACTTAGCCCAGTGATAAAAGCACCTTCCATTGGACCATGAATGGATGATGAGAGGTGAAGATGGATTAAAGCCACGTACACAGCTATGATTTAATAAATTAAAAAAAAAAAGCCACTTACCCGTTGTGATGGGTCATTTTATTTAGTTGAAAGTTATTCTGGCAGCGCCTGTTGCTCAGTGGGTAGGGCGCCAGCCATATACACCCAGGCTGACGGGTTTGAACATGACCTGGGTCAGCTAAACAACAATGACAACTGGAACAAAAAATAGCCAGGCGTTTTGGCGAGTGCCTGTGGTCCCAGGCTGAGGCAAGAGAATTGCTTAAGCCCAAGACTTTGAGGTTGCTCTGAATTGTGACACCACGACACTCTACCAAGGGCAACATAGTGAGATTCTGTCTCAAAAAGAAAATCAAAAAGAAAAGAAAGAAAGAAAGAAAGTTATCTGGAGGTTTTTGGGTGGATTACCATCTAAACCAGTAAACTGAGTAAAGAAGACTGTCCCCCTCAATGTAGGTGGGACTGATCCAATTTTTTTGAAGGACTGAATAGAATAAAAGGCTGAGTAAGGGATATTATGATCTCTGCCTATCTTCCAGCTGAGATATTGTTCATCTCCTACCTTTAGACTTAGACTCACACTGGAGTTCTCCTACCTGTCAGCTCTCCTGAGTGTCCAACTCACTGACAACAGATCTCAGACCTTTCAGCCCACATGATCATGTGAGTCAAATTCCTTACAATAAACCTATATTTAGGCAATATATCTATGTATCTCTTTCTGTGAGATAGAGAGAGATCTATTGGATAGGTAAATATCTCCTGGAGAACCCACACTAATACAGATCTGGATACTAAGAGATGTTCTAGAAAACCAGAATTTTGTGTGCAAATTTTCTGAAATCATTCTGGAATTTCTAGAATTGACTCTCTAATCTTATTAATTTTTAAGATCCAAGTGCCTCTGTTTCCAATAGTAAGGATTGCACTGATAGTCCATCTCATGATCTGGCGATAGAGACAGATAAAAATATCTCCACTAGTACAGCCCGGCAACCCCATCTCCCTTTCATGAACAAAGGCTTTTGCCTTCGCTTTTTGAATGTATTTATTTGAGGATTTCAAAACCCAGTCTCCCAATTGCTTAAATCATTTACCTGTATCTTTCCTTGTCTGAAGTTTTCTGTGACCTAAAACTGATTTATACCTGGAACATTAATCTGATCGTATCTCACTATGGGCCATCAAGATGACAGACGTTGTAAAGAACACAGAAGGTTAGAGGCAGACAGACCTGAGTTTAAATCTCTTTGCTGACACTTTTTTGCTGTGTGATCTGTGACAGGTTACTGGACTTCTCTGAGTCCTGGTTTATCTTTCCACGAAATGGGCTTACTCACAAAGCTTCCAGCCCCATTCAAAAATTTCATTCATTGTTAGAAAGTTCTTCTTAACACTGGGCTAAAGTCATCCTTCCTATGAGCTCCTCCATCAATTAAAAACATGGCTCACATGGGCGGCGCCTGTGACTCAAAGGAGTAGGGCCCCGACCCCATATGCTGGCAGTGGTGGGTTCAAATCCAGCCCTGGCCAAAAACTGCAAAAAAAAACATGGCTCACAGTATTAAATTCATGGTTTTAATGTAGGGAAAAACATTATTTGCAATGTAAGTAACAGTTTCTTTAATGTATAAATGCCTCTCACAAATAAGAAAAGTATAGCCCAATTAAAATATCAAAAGTATCACTAATAATAGGCAAAGGACATGAGCAAGAAATTGACAAGAAAAGAAACAAAAGTGACCAAGAAAAATAAATATTTAAAAACAAAAATTAAGGCTTGGTGCAGTGGCTCATGACTGTAATCCTAGCTCTCTGAGAGACCAAGGTGGTGGAATACTCAGAGGTTCAAGACCAGCCTTGAAATGGAGTGTGACCCCCTTTCTACTAGAAATAGAAAAACTACCCAGGTGTTGTGGGTACCTATAGTCCCAGCTACTTAGGAGGCTGAGGCAAGAGGATTACTTTGAACTCAAGAGCTTGAGGTTGCTGTGAGCTATGATGCCATGGCACTCTACCCCATGCAATGAAGTGAGACTATCTTAAAAATAAAAAAAATACAAAATAAATGTGCAAAATAAAATAAAAAACAAAAATTACCCAAACTGATAACCAAAAAAAGCAGAAATTAAAACAACACATGGGAAATTTTAGAAGGTCAATACATAATTGTTCACAGAGGGGGCTTTAAAATTGGCAAAACTTTTATAGATAGCAGTTTTAGAATTATCTATCAAGTAATACTTCAATACATCAAAATCCTTTGATTCTGAAATTTCACTCAAGAAATTTATCTCAAGGGTGATATTTTTAGAAGTACACACAGACTCCTGTATAATGATGTTTATTATGTTATTTAAATTTCAGAAAATGTGAAAACATTCTAAAAGTCCAACAATGAAAGACGGTGATACAAGGAAAAATAAAATGCAATCCCTTGAAGACATTTAAAATTGTGCTTTGGAGAAAATTTATCAATAAGAAAGTCTGCCCAAAATAATTCCCAGAAGAAAATACACTGTGGTTATCTCTAGGTGGTAGAATTATGGGTGATTGCTGCCTTTTCTTTGATGATTTCTGTACTTTTCATTTTAAAGGAAGAAAGGAGGGAAGAACAGAAGAGAAAAGAAGGAAAGAAAGAGTAGACACTGGCAAAAGAAAGCTTTGTTTCTGTCATGCTCTCTAATGGATGCCAATCCAACTGTTAGAATGAGTCCCAGCTTGTGAGTTGAGTTGCTGCGATGATTAGAAGAGATTCCAAGTGAGAAAGCACTCATAAAACCTCCAAGTGTCTGCAATTCCTGTGCAATCATCACTTTCGTTAGTGTGATCATTCTCTCATGCTCTATTATCCTTCACTGGAGAGATGCTTGTTGGGCTATGAAGTGCACTTACTCTTTCCACATACACAAAGTGAAGTTCATGCAGCTGCCCAGACCTTTCTCAACAGACGTGGCATCAAGAGAGACCCAAGCAGACACTGAAGACCTCTGTGGCCATGTGGTGGGAGCACGTGTGGCTCCAAGAGAAGGCCCTTGGTGCTGGAAGACCTAGGCTGGGGTCTGACTTGCCTGTGGTAAGCTGTGTAACCTCAGACAACTCACCCCATCCTCGTGAATCTCATTCACTCATCTGCGAAATGCCTGGGACCCCTGATGTCCACTGACCCACATACAAATGGACCCAGCATTGGAGGTGCTCTGCGATCTTGAACATGGTGCATAAAATACAAATGCTACACAATGTAGTTCCACTTGAGGTCAAAAAGCAGTTCACCACAGGCTCTGTGAGCAATATTTTTCAGAATTGCTGGATTTTTAACAATAACTATTATTATCATATATTATTATTAAGTCAGTAAGACTCTTCATAGGCTTTAACACATGAATTCTTAAGAGAAGGTGAAATTTCCAAACACTTTTTACCATGCTTCCCTCTTTTTATGAAGCATCTAGTTCATGTTCTTTGGCACAAAACTGGCAAATGTGGACCTGAGACAAAATTGATGCAAAGGTAGACTATCTGGGTGCTATCCTCACTTCTGTGCTCATGCTCCTGGTTTTCTTGTGCTGAACTGATGCAGTGTCTCATTCCTTTGAAAACTGTTCCCCAGTTTCACATGTTAATGCCACAAGGCCTTATCCATCACCTTCAGAGTGATTATTTGTTTCAAATTAATCCACAAATTTCTTTTTCCATTCCTTCATCCATCAATCTGTCTATTCACATTTTTATTCCCATTTAACAGACTGAAAAGGTTACGATCAGAAATATGGATTGTTTTGCCTCAGGTTGGGTAGAGCTTAGATGCCAACCTAGATAGGTCTGTTGTCTCTTCATTGCCTCACACTCCCTACTTCCCTCCAACTGCCTCTAGGCCCCCATAGCCCAGAGAGCCAGGAAGTCAAGTACAGAAGTCAACAACATCCAAGAGAAGAGCATCCCAAGTCCTGGAGTAGTAGAGAGAAATGTGACAAGGTGAGGGGATATTGAAGCCCCACACACCACCGCCACCATGTGGATGAGTGCTGAGTCTAGTGCACCAGGATAATCACTAGATAGTCAGACCTTGAAGCCAAAAAGATTGGGAGTTTGGATCTGAGATCTGAAACTTACTGGACACATGCCTCACTGGGAGCCTCAATTTTCTTCTCAATAAATTATGATAAAAATATTTGTTTTTTTCAGAATGCTAGAGCCATTCATTGAGCCAATGTGTTTTTTATAGGCCTTAATGATGCTTCTGGTCAAATATTCAGTAAATGGTACCTTGACACATTTTATGCCCTAGATGTGGAGAAATACCTATTCCCACTCTTGGTATCACCATGCTCTGGGTGCTCACCATACACTAAGGGTAGTGTATGGAGAAGAGAAGGGAAAAGAAGGGAAGGGAAAGAGAAGGGTAAGGGAAGGGGATGGGAGGGGAAGAGAGGAGAGGAGAGGATAAGATAAGATAAGATTCCTTCCCTGGAAGAGATCAAAGCCTACTTGACCTCATGTGTACTTCCACTTCCCTTGGTGGGGCTCAGTACATAAAGAGGCTTCTTTCCATGCAATATAAAATCAGCTGAAATTCCAAGGCTTGTCCATGTCTGATGAAGACTATGAGAGAGAAGCTTTACCAACTCTATGGAAAAAACAATCCAATCTAAAGAGATTTTACTACTCATGCTAACTAAAAAGCAGCAGAAACAACCACCTTGACCAATGCCAGGTTATACGCTTCCTAAGGTTATCTTTTCTGAGATCTGGCTTTTATTTGTTAATCCATACCAAATGGACAGCCCTTCTGAGGCAGTCCTAAAGATACTGCATATGTTTTTCTTTTCCTCCTCTGTATTCATTAAATAAAAAAGGAGAGAAATGTTCCTTGTTAAAGATTGTCCTACCCAGCAAAGGGCACTGGATACAAGGATTGCATTTTAGTGGAGAACACAGAGAGCAGAAAACCTTGACTAATTACTTTACTAATTACTTGGAAGCATCTTCCATTTGAAAATATAATTATGTCAGAATAAGGTGAAATATCTCAATTACTTTGGAAAAATAAAGATGAGTCCCCTCCTCATTACTTTTCCACTTTATATTATTCAGGTTGGATTTTTAAATTATCTCTCAAATCACTAATCATTTACAAAAAAAAAATGAGGCCACGAGTTCTCTCTCTTTCTCTCTCTCTCTCTCTCTCCATAACAGGTCATACACTGTCTATTTTCCCTCCAACACTAGGATTTGGGTGAATAAATTAGGTTTTCTCAAAGGAAATAGACCATTAAAGTGTCTGCCGTCCCACTCTATCATCCTTGATTAAGGTTCAACTGTCAGAAGATGTGACCTCCAGCAGCATCCTTAAGTATGTTCCAGAAGGATCAGAAATGTGAAGGCAAATATTTTTTTTTCCTTGTGGCCAGGGACTGAACACCAGGTTTGGATTAGACATCAGTTCTGAAATAGTGAAGATGAATCCCAAATAGATGCAAGATGGATGCAAAAGCTAACATGTTGGAAAAGTCAGTAGAAAGAAGTAGAGCAGAATGAACAAAGTGAATGGAATCTTCCCACCAAGCAGCTCAGAAAGTTGGTGAGGAAACAGCCCTGAGTCTCTCTCCCTCATCCTCCCGAAACCATTGCTTTTTAAAGGGTGAAATAACTGATTGGTTGAGCAGCTTAGTATTCAATGGATGGTCCATAAACTAGCCCCTTTGGCATCACCAGAGGCTTTTCAGAACTGCAGAATCTCAGGTCTCTCCACAGACCTGCCTTTTAGAAAGATCCCTCTCTCTCCACCAGCTAATTTATGGGCATATTAAAGTTTGAGAAGCCCTGAAATAGCCTATCTTTCCTACACTTCATCTGTCCCTTTCTCTAAAGACAGTTTTCAATTGACATTGGGGACCACTGGTACCCTCACATTCAGCTCCAAAATGCTCCCTAAAATTCTTTTCATCTAAGCTGTCATCAAAGAAAACACATTCCCCCTGATGCTTGCTTTCATCCATCTCTGGAAGACCTTGACAGGACCAAGTCACTGGCAGATATGGCAAATATATGCCATCTCTGATTGATGGGTGCTACCCACTTGAAGTCCTGTTTGAATAAAGCACCATTAGGTAGCATCAAGCCTAGCAGGAAACAGGTCTGTGATCAATAAGTGATGTCTGTGCTAGGTGCAGGCTGGGAATCACAGATGTGCTCACTTATATCTTAATGAGTTAATATCTTAAAGAACTTACAGGCAAGGGTTAGTGAATGAAATCCCTGAGAGTCAATTGACCTGGGCTCCCATACTCCATTCGCAATGTCATACCTCAGTTTCTCCATCTTGAAAATGAAGGTGTTACACTTGAACCACAAAAAGCCCTTCTTGCCCCAATGTTCTTGGATCCTACTGATCTATGATCATGTGTGTATATGGTCATGTCATATGTGTGTATTCTCAAGAGAATAGATTTTGCTCCTATGTCACAAAACCCCTAGCTTCCCTTAAACCAGAACATCCTCTTGAATAATAGTCTGGCTGTGCTTGTGGAGCTATGGAAGAGGAGAGGGAAAGTTGAGGGATACAGGAGGAGAAGTGGCCAAGCCTGCTGGCCTGAGGCTGGACTCCAGCCCACCACCTCTGCCAGGCATCTGTTTCCAATGAAACTAAGGAAATGCCTGACCCCACTCCTGAATTCTCTCCTTGCTGCCCTGCTTTTGCCTCCACTCTAGCCTCTCCCCTATATGGCTTCTGAGTCAAGCCACAAATCCCCAAGGCTCTCAGGAGCCAGGAAGCAGGACAGGGCCTGGCTCCTTGACTCCCCTAATGATGGCCAGCTGCCAGCTTTGATTCTCTGAGGCCATCTCAACATGCCTAAGAGGAAACTAATGCCATTGTGGGATTTTTGAAGTCTGCCAGAGGTGAGCCAATGCTCTTGGCTGTGTGATGGGAGGAGGGTTCTAAACTGAGCCAGGTTTCAGTGATGTAGCTTTCCTATAGGCATTTTCCCACAGGTACCCAGAAACTGGATGTTACCACTCAAGACTGAAAAAAAAAAAGGTGGAAATGCAACTAGATGTCATACATAGGCTGGGTGCAGTGGCTCACGCCTATAATCCTAGCACTCTGGGAGGCCATGGCGGGTGGATTGCCTGAGCTCAGGAGTTGGAGACCAGCCTGAGCAAGAGAAAGACCCCATCTCTAAAAATAGCTGGGTGTTGTGGCAGGCTCCTTTAGGCCTAGCTACATGGGTGGCTGAGGCAAAAGGATTACTTGACCCCAAGAGTTTGAGGTTGCTGTGAGCTATGGCGCCATGTCACTCTACTAAGGGCGATAAAGTGAGATTCCCTCCCTCTCAAAAAAAAGTCATACATGAAAGGTAGTTGGTCTCTAGGAGGAAAATTCACCCCTGCCAGAGGCATTTGGCAATGTCTAGAAATATATTTGGTTGTCACAGATTGAGAGGGTACTGCTAACGGCATCTAGTGGGTAGAGGCCAGGGGTACTGATGAAAGTACTAGAATGTACAAAGAACCTCTCCACAACAAAATTTATCCAGCCCAAAATGTTAATAAATTGCAAAATCCTGGTGTAAGAGAACTTTGGTTTACTAAGCCTTTCCCCCTAGTTTATAGATAGGAGACTTCAGATCAGATGTACACAGACTTGCTTCAGGTAGAACAGCATCCAGGTAATATGACTGTAAAAAGTACTGTGACCCTGACCTCAACCTAGCTGTATCCTTAGGGAAAGTGGGCAGGAAAGAAGAGCCTGGTCCTAAGGATAGGCCCAGCTCAAGCTGGAAGGAGGCTGGAAAGAAAGAATAGAATAAGGGAAGGAGGAACTTTAAGCTACAGTCACCACACCCACTCTCAGAATGTGTCTCAGCAATACTCCTGGGATCATTCAGTTTGGTGATTCCGTCCTCCTCATTAGTAATAAAAAGGGCAGTGGAGAGAGGGGACAAGCATGGCAGAAAGACACTGAAGAGATGCCTTCCAACCTATACTTGCTATTTGCTCCAAATAAATACAAACAACATGTCAACTTTTAGAGTGATTTACAGAGGAAATGCCTAATCTGTTCCTTTAAAAAGTGACTCTTGAGCCACTGTTTTGAGGTGAATCTGGATATATCACTAGGGGGTCTCAGGAAGGAAGTGCATTATCACTCCAAGCTTCTAACGCAGGACCTCCATTGTGAATCACACAAGTGGAGATCATAGTCATGATTCTGATTCAGAAAAGAAGTATTGAAGTCTGAAGGCTAGGTCATAGCAACTTCTTTGTAATCTTGCTTCAGTGTTATCTTATTGACTCACCTATTGGGACAACAGTACCGCCAAAACAGATGAAGCAGGTGGAAGCAATTTGGTTAAAATTTTTCCATAGTCTGTCTGTCCAACACAACCAACTATCCCATGCCACTCAATAAGATCCTTTTATCACAACAACCCTCAGCCTTACATACACAGATGCACTTGAAATGTCCATTCCTAATGGTCCCAAATGATGTTAAAATCGAGACTGATTTTGGCAGACTTCCTCAAGCTTAGATCCTCAAAATTTCTGACACAGTTCTGTCAACCACTCCTCACCTTGACATTCCTGCATATCCAGAAGCCAGCTCCATTTTTAAATATATATGTACATATTGGTTAAATATATATATATATATATCAGAATATATACATCTCAGAATAATTAAAAGCAATCCACTTATACTGCAGAATATATACACAAAAGAAAATAAAACTCATTTGAAATATCCCAACCAAGAAATGACCAGTGGTAGTATACTATATATCTTTCCATATTTTTTCCATTATGTGTGCACATACCTCTATATGTGACACTATCTTGCATATACAAAAAAATATAATAAAATGAGTCACATTGCATATAGCATTTTATCCCTTGTTATTTTATCAAGCTATGTATTACATTATTCTCTACTTGTCATTAAGTTCCTTCATATATCATGGCTCCATGACATCCCATCATATCAAGTTACTACAATTCATGCTTTATAAGTAGAAGATATTTTATCCTTTTAATATTATATGTAACACTTTTATGAATACCTTTACAAAACACTTTTGAGTGACTTTATAACTCACTAGGGTGACTTCCTTAAAGAGAAACTGCCATGACAAAATTCAAATAACCCTTCTATGACTTTTGAGATATATCTTCAAATTGAAAGGTCAAAACTTTGAAAATACTGAGTGACTATTTCAGAATACAACTATATAAGCATCTGCATTGGAAAAATAAGTGGAATGACTCTTTTTGCTAAGAATTTGGGAAATTAAGGTTAAATTCTAGTCCTAAATGCTTATAATTCACTTCTTATTGATTCTATGCCTGCAATTCAATAAGTGATCACTAGCAGCCACTCTCTGGCTTGGGAGGACGAAGGCAAGACTAAACAATAGTCACAAAAGTATCAAATACTGTAAAATCTACTAATATTATAGTACTAATTATGCCATTGCACTAAATATGTGTTCACAATTCTGTTTTTCTTATCAAATTTGAGAGCCTCAAGGGAAGGGTGTCACATATTTTCAATCTCAGAAAACCTCAAGATAAAGATAAAGTGTCTGCTACAGCATATATATTTACTTTATGGGTTGGTGAGTCCCCATCAACATCAAAACAAAAGCCACAATAAAATTTACAAAGCAAGGGTACTGCTAAGGGTGAGATTTTGCTGAATAAAATAGGAGACATATTTCCTGTGTGGATACTAATGTCAGTCTAGGAATAAGTGGACTTTGTAATTTACCTAGAGACAGGAATATATTTAAATGAAGATATTTCTTAGAATAAAATAATTTAAAATAAAAACAAATTAAGTATATAGAAGGTGGTTAGTGGTAACTTAGGGAAACCAGCCAAAGGATGACATTTCTTTCCTATTTTCCAGAGCAGATTTCTGGGAACAGATTAGCCTGCAAATGGAAATAAAAGTGTGTTTCATTCCAGGTCCTAGAAAACAGACGGTGAGAGGCAAGTTGGTTCATTTCAAAAACAGAGGATCTGACTTTGAACTGCTTGATGGTGAATAAACCAACCTTTTCTGTGATGTCTGGCTAAGACTTCTGTCTACACTGACTGCCAAGGACATTTGATGTGTGATATTTTATTTGCTGGGTGCAAAGCTCAGATGGGGCCTGGAAAATCCATCTGTACTCTCCTAGCTTTTCCCAGAGAAATAAGGTTATTAACATTTATTCAGGTTTTCATATCATGGATCAGGCACAGAGAGGGTAAGGACACATCAAGTCAATGGGATGCATCTCATGGATGGGCTCTCAGAATAAAAGAAGGGCTTGTAAATTTTGGCCAGGACACAAATATATGTTATAATAATTCTCTTTATGGTGGAGAAAGTGAGCCTCACAGAAGGAAAATGACTCAGCCAGATCACACAACTTTTTAGAAACCTGGGAAGGTGGGACAAACAAAAATACATAAGTAATCTACATGCAGGTTCTCATGTCTAACTGAGTTTCATTCTCTATAAGTTGAGTGACATGCTTGAAGGGCCTTTAAAAGACCAATGATATTTGAGACCTAGCAAACATTATCCCAAATGGTGGCATGTTATAATGGTGATATAAAGTAAACAAGGAATTGCAATTGTAGGTAGGGTTTGATTAAGGATATCTCCAAGCCTTCTTCCTTTTTTTTAACCCTATAGCGATGCCCTTAGTTAGGATTTCAAATCTTTTATGTGTTTAAGTTCAATAGGCTGCTGTCTTAGGCAAGGTTAGAATAGAATAGAATAGAATAGAATAGAATAGAATAGAATAGAATAGAATAGAATAGAATAGAATAGAATAGAATAGAATAGAATGAGTAATAGAAACCAACTCAAAGTACTTAAACAGGAGGAACTAAATATAAGAATTTGAGTTACGACAGTGTTAAAATAACTGAGAATCCAAATAAATAAGATTAAGTAGAGATTTATAGTACCAGGAAGCTGTGAACTTCCTTAGATTTCAGGGTAAGAGGGATAAGATGGCATTACTAGAGTCCAAGACCTGGTAGAAGCTGAAACTGTGTCAGATCAAGAGGGATGAGAGAAATGAGAGAGACAGACATACAGACTGACTCTAACTTTTCTCTGAAACTGTGGAGCAAAGATCATAGGGAAGGGCAAAGGGGTGGGTCTGAATGGCTACAGATCCAAACTTGAGTCACTCTTAGTTTTTTTCATTGCTTCTGTTTCTTCCTTACATGACCTTCCATCACAAATACTGCCTGAGTGATCAAACACACAAATCTGATATTGTCATCCTATGCTTTAAATTCTTTGGTGCATCCTATTACTCCCACCTCCAACCCAGTATATAGGGTTCATCTCTATCTGGCTGAATTTAAGTCTGACCAAAGCTCCTACTGTTTTTCCTCTGAAAATCCCAATCTGCTGTCTTTAGGAAGGAAGTGGCATGCTGTGAACTGCGCTACCAAGACAGGTGATGATGAAGGGTGTGAGTGGTGGCCACCCCAGCTGGAAGAAGATCATGGCAGACCAGGGAGCATGCACAAGGCAGGGCTCAGAGAAGACAAGAGCTGAACTATGAACCCAGGCTCTCTGCTTCCAAATCCCACCAAGGAAAGAATGGATGTGTTGAGTCTTAGGAAAAGGGAATTCTTTCTTCCTTCTCACACCTCCTGTGGAAATGTATCAAGCACCTCCCACTTTCCTTGCATGAACAGAGGTTATGTGAGGGCAAAGCTACCCAACCAAGGCCAAAGTACTTGAGAACCAAACCTAGGAGCCAGGACTTCATCCAGGGGCAGGTTTACAAACCCTAAAGTGAAAACTCACTCCCACCCCTTTGAAATGAGACCTGGAAGGAGAGGAAGCTGGAAGAAGGGGGGCCTCCAGTGAAGCTGAGCACTGTCCCTATGCAGCCCAATGGAGCAAGGCTGGTGCTGGCTCCAGCTCATGATGTATCCTCACCCCTGCACCAAGAGCTGTGCCTCATGCTCTTCAGAGGCATAAAAGTCAATAAACTCATTTTCTCACAGAAAGAATATGTCCTTTGGAAGGCCCTGGGGAGTTTGGCTGGAAAGTTTAATTTCTACTGAAGGATCCTGAGTAGGAAAGGAGGGGAGCATGAGGGAGAATTGAAGGAATTGATGTCTGTTTGTTGAACTCTTGCCTTGCAGCAGGACTTCCAGAAGCCTCTGTAGGCATCTGCAAACAGCCTCTGAGGTAGACAGGCAATGAGGACATGGGTAGAAATCAGAAGGAATCAGGGAGGTCCTCCAATATCTAATACTTGAATCAGTCAACAAATCATCATTTACTGATGGGTGTTTGGTGTTGAGTCAGGGGCTGGGGCCCAGCATGGACATGACATTGTCCCTTCTTCAAGGATCTTATGGTCTTGTATTGGAAGTAGACACATTGATAAGCCCTTAAAGCCCTTTTCCAGTGTGTTAACATCCATTCACAGTTCTGCCTGATCCTTCCCAGAACTAGGAGACTTGGTCTCTCCTAAAATTTACCAAGCATCCTTAAACAAATGACAAATAATGGTATTTTTTTTTCCATTTACATTATGTTTCAAAAACCTAAACGCATCTTACAATTGATGCAGAAATTTAATGTAAAGTTTTTTTCCTCCTTAAACAAACAAAACAAAACTCAGTATTGTTCAATCAATGGTATAGATTGATACAATCTTAAATCTAAGCAAGCAATGAAATTATTCATAATTGAGATATTAATGGGTCTCAATTGGGAAGTAACACATAGAGTGTTAAGGGGGAGGGGAAGGGGAGTGAAACTGATAGCCCCTCTTTCAGACAATGCAGTGACACATGACTGAGTCATAATGGCTGTCTTTGCCACATGCTCACTCCCTTGTGAATCAGTTAATGTCACCATGAAAACAAAACAAAAAAAGGAAATCCCTTTATTGTTAATATAAACACGCAACTATCTCTTTATACTCTTGAAGGAAGGATGGTAGGGATCAGTCTAGACTAGAGTCTCTGATCAGTGGCTCAGTGAAGACAGGAATATGGATCCATGTGAAAGGCTGTGCTTCCCTCTGCAAGGGAACAACATGGACCATCTCAAAATGTCCTGCTTTCTCATTTCTTAAGTCATAATCATACCTGAAAACATACCAACTTCTTTGTTGAACCAACAGTCAATTCCATGCAACTCACGCAAATTCTCCAAATCTCCTTGAGTCTAAAGATTGAGAACACTATGTAGGTTTAAAAAGGATGCAGCATTTGTTCCAATTCCCCTCTGAAGTGGTTCTAAATTAAGTGCAGCGGAAGGAAATTGAGATGAAATGCATCTTGCATACATTTGCAGAAAGTTACCTATAAAGCTAGATGTGTGTTTGGAGATGAGGTGTCTGTAGAAACACAGTGGGGTCATCAGAAAGGGAAATCCCCTGGGCCAAGAGCAGGAGAGATATGAGCTGGGCAGACGCCTGGCAGGTTTCCCTCCCTCCCTCTGAAATGGGACAAGAAAAAATGTGACTCAGAAAAAAATTCTCAGCTTTGGGACTCTCTGGGGGATGTTTGTTTTGATGAGATTTCGAGCCTGATTTTCAAGAATAAGGAGGTGCCAACTGTTTGTAAAAGCTCCTAAAACAGCATGATCTCTGGCCCTTAGGAGATTTATCTTTTATTTGTACAGAGTATTTTTAAAAGCCTGTTACTGAGACAAAGAAGTGACTGAGAGGCTCCATGTAAAAGGCAACAAAATGCCTTTTAGAGCCTCCATCTAAGGAAAATATGTGCATAAAAGTACAAAACAAGTAAGCTGAAGAATGGGTGGAAGGTTTTAGTCACTTATTAAACACAAATTAATTGAGGACTCACAGACATGGGGGAGATGGCTCTGAGCACAAAAATTATTATCAAGGAAAAAACAGCCTGGAGAAGGAAACTCACTTGTAAAAATATCAATTTCAGTTTTAAGTGACATATGGTAGGAAAAAGGAACCAATATACAGAGGATGAAATCCCTGAAGCCTTCCCCAAGGCAGTAGCTAGAGTTTGGTCTAGAAAAAGGACATCCTTTTGGCCTAACATCCATATGAATGTTTCAGTTATCTATTACTACATAATAGATGACCATGAAATTTAGTGGCACCAAATAAAAATAAACATTTATTATCCCACATTGTTTCTGTGGATTAGGAATCTGAGTGCAGATTTGCTAATTGGTTCTGGTTGAAGGACTCACAAATTTACATTCGAGGTGGGGCCTGGGCTATATAGTTCTCTAGAGGGCTTGACTGGGACAGAAAGATCTGCTTCCAAGGTGGCTCGCTTGCTCCCACAGCTGACAAGTTGGCACTAGTTGCTGGTGGAAGTCTTGGTACTGGCCCATGTGGAACTGTCCATAGTGCTGCTTGAGTATCCTTACAACATGGCAGCCACCTCCCCCAAGTGATTTGAGAAAGGGCTTGAGCAGAAACTAAGATGGACAAACATTTTAGTTTGGATAAAACAAAGATGTCTTTGGGGATGGGGACTTTTAGCCTCTTCAAAAGTCATTCTGAATTACACTCATACTACCTATTGTCTAGACAGGTCAGGCCGATTCAGTGTTGGAGGGAACTGCACAAAGGTAGAGTGCAAGATGTAAGAGTAACCGAGAACCATCTTAAGGAGTAGTTACCACAAGTAACTTCGGCACCTAACATGGTAACATAATTATTATATTCGGTCATTCATGATTAGGTAATAGGAATTGGGCAGGTTCAAGGGTTAGTTAGCATCAGACTTAAGAATTGCATAGTCAAATCTTGGCCCGACATTTTACTGTCTTAGATCACCTTCTTATGGATTGATATGTGGGAAAGAAGTAAATGTCTATTGTATTTAAGCCATTGTATTTTAGGAGCTCTTTGTTTTAGGACAGATTGTATTCTACTAGTTGATTAAAAAATTCAAACTCAGTACATCTACTTTTTCTCATCTATAAAATACAGATACAAACACCAACCTCAGGTTGGTGAAAATTAGTGTTTTCCAATTTTCCTCAGAAAATTGAAAAGATGCATACAAGTGTCTGCCCATAACGGCTCATGCCAATTATCCTAGAACTCTGGAAGGCCAAGGCAGTGGATCACTTGAGCTCAGGAATTTGAGACCAGTTTGAACAAAAGCAAGACCCCATTTGTACTTAAAAAAATAAATAAATAACTAGCGGGATATTTTGGTGAGAACTTGTAGGCCCAGCTGAGGCAAGAGGATTACTTGAGCCCAAGAGGTCAATGTTGCTGTGAGCAATGCTGATGCCACAGCACTCTACCCAGGGTGACAGAGTAAGACCCTGTCTCAAAATAAAGAAAAGAAGTGTCTGTCCAGTGTCTGATCCAGGGTTCATGTATTCATTCTTGTCACTCTTGTCTTGCCTTGAATTTATGGTCAATGTCAACATGCAGTAGAAACAGAAACATGCATTGAATTTGGCAAATATTTGTGTCCATCCACCCAGCAGTGCTTCCCCAGGAATTTAAAACTATTTTGTTTTGCAGATTTCTTTAATGGGAACTTGTGGGATTTAAATAAAGAAGACAGTGTTTTCATAGAAAGATCATTCAGTGGACTGGTTTTTGGCTGGGATCTGCCATGGATATCTTTTCCTCCCTAGTCCTCAGTTTCCAACTCTGATAAATGAAAGGGAAAGAAAAGAAGAAAGAAGGAAAGAAAGAAAGGAAGGAAGGAAGAAGAGGAGAGGAGAGGAGAGAAGAAGCAAAATCAGTGTTTTCCAATTCCAAAGGGCTCCAAAAAGCAATCACAATAGTTCTGCTAAATTACATATTCAGCTCTCCATAACATTTTGCTGAGGAAAGTGTTTTACTGCTTCAGAAAAGTTCGCAAACCACGAGATGAACAAGATGATCTACAAGGCACCCTCTGGCTCCATGAATTTTTACTAACCTTGTTAGTTGCAGACACTTCACCTCCAGCAATAACTCCTGCTTCAAATCAAAGAATCCTCCAACTCATTATACTTAAGGGCCCACTGTTTGTCCCAAATGAATTAACAAAAACAGTGATATTTGACTCACCTTGGTGGAGACTTTCTTAGCCCAGCTGACTCTATGGCACTCAGCTGGTCTGAGCCGTGCCATCTAGTGAAGAAATCGGGCAATGACACATTCTGCACCTTACTCATGTTCCAAGATGAGCCAAACATCCTTCTGGATGCAGTGGCATTTTTTTTTTAAGAAAAAGAATCAAAATGAGGAAATGAGTTAGAAACCCAAATGTCATCTCTATCTAATGCCCTAGGCCTGAAATGGCTGAAATAATCAAAACTGTCATTTTATTTTCTCCTCTCTTGGAATTACTACTTTAATTTAATTTTCCTACTGAAGTTTCTCTGGCCAACTCATCAAATTTTCTCTCAAAATTACCCACACTTAATTTGTATGCATTGGCATATAAGAATGGGCTGACGAGATGGGCCACATCCAAATGGAGGGAAAGAAAATGCTGCCCACCCAACTCAAGGAATAACGCAGGTGGAAGAATAGGATGGTGACTGTTGGATGTCCCAAAAGCCCTGTACTTCCCTCCTGGCAGTTAGTGCCTCAGACCCACATCCTCAAGACGCTGTCAATTTCCTTTGATGGAGGTTTTACTTGGAGAGCCAGGGTCTGATGCCACACTTCTGTGTACAGGGGATCTTTCTTTTCCAGTAGAATTGGGTTTATGAATGATCACCTAAGACAGCATTGGACGTCCTAGGTGAGAGCACGTGGTAACAAAAACAAAGGATGATAGGAATAATAAATAAATAAATAAAATAAAATAAAATAAAAAGGCCTGCTAACATCATTTCAGTGATGAATCAGGAAACTCAAGAGTTCTGAGCCCTCCTTTTGACTCATGTAGGGCACAGGCACCTGGACCCCAGGCCTGGTGGTGTCAGAGAGGTGACCATTCACTACCACCATGCAGAATCCTGTCCCCAGCAATGGGGAGAACTGCTGCCTGGATTCTGTTCCTTTTCCAACATGGTAGGAAATTCATCTTACGAAAGCACATTCCTTCTGACTTCACCCCCATGATTAAGATTTTATACAAAAGAAAGAGCCAAGGCTGAATTTTCCTCCTTTGCCTCTGCCCAACACAACTCCAGTTGGTTTTCATTTATTTCAATGTGTACTTTGGAATCAGAGCCCTCAGTGTTCCCAGTTAATTCCCACCACCTGGGTTATGTTATTTTGAGGGGGGCAGGGACACTGGTTCTTCTCCTGCTCCCACTCTTTCTCCACATTGTAAAAACAGATTGTTAAAAAGGTGGCTTGTGTCTGAAGAGAGGGAGAGAAGGGGGTAGGGGGAGGCATCATAAGCCTTTCCTGCTGGGCTGACTTATGGAGCAAAGGGCTTGTGGCGGGTGGGGGGGACTGAGCACAGTCAGCCAGGAACTGCAATACCCAGAGTCAGGCTGGGTGATGGTTCCAAAATCGACCCCCTCTGGATCACTTTGTGGGGGGGTGAGTCTAATCAAGACAGGATGTGTGACTTCAAAACAGCTGGGAAGCATTACAGGTCAAAAGTTTAAATCAAGTTAAGAGCCATTGGAATGTGCAAGGCCCGTTGTTTCTAATCTCTGTTTCTTCCTTTAATCTGCACAGTGCTCCTGGTGGGATGAAATGCTGTGGTCAGGGCGGATGTTGACACATGGGCCGGTGAAGAGATGTGTTCATGAAAGCAAAGTTGGAGAGGCTGGTAGGAGAGGTACCTTGTTTGCTGGGCAAAATATAAGAGAAGCAACCTTAGGTGAATACACACACACACACACACACACACGTATATATTTAAAGGGACAGGTAGAGTTAGAGAATACAAAAGCAAGGGTTTGTAAATCATTTGAACCCTTTCATTGAAAATGTGAAAAATAGGCCCAGAGAGGTTAATGTCTGACTCAAAGTCATACAACTTTGAGTGTGCTACCCTCCCTCCCCCCACTAGAAGGGTAAACATATTTAGATTGTGCTACACTTTTGCCCCCAAACCCAATGGTTTGTGCTTGTCATTAGGATGGAATGAGAACTCCACGGCCTCCAGGCCCTGGGCAGTGTGGTTTCTGACCATCCTGGGACCATGCTCACCCGTCCCACCATGCTCCTGGCACAGCAATCTCTTCTTTGTTCCATAGATTCATGAAGTCCTTTTCTACTTTTTAGTTTAGGGACTTCTTTTCTCTCCTTCTTAGAGAGTGTGTTTTTCCCCCTGTTCTTCTCTTAACAGGTAGGTGAAATTCCACATCCTCATCACAGCCTCCTGGGTAAGCCTGTCCAGAGTAGGCTCCCTGTCACCTCTCTGTCATCAGGTGCTGGAAACTCCAGGTCCCGTCTGTCCTGCTATTATATCCTGGTGCCCACCCCATGGCATTTTTCAATATCTGTTTGATAAACCAAGTGATTAATCAATCAATTACATGATTAATGGACTCAAAGATAATCACTGTCTCTATAGAGGCTGAGCATTAAGACCTATGGAGGATTGGAGATGGCCACAGATTGTCTGAGCAGGGCTGATCTGTGTCCGTCCCCTGATTGTGGGTGGATTCTGTGACTGTTGCTCAGTGAAGAAATATGACGAGTGGCCTATGCCACTTTCTAAGACTAGGCTTTAAGACACTGGCAGTTCCTACTGCAGCCTCTTCTCTCTGGGAACCCTGACCTGCCATGTAAGTAGACTGAGTACCCTGAAAAGACCACCAGACTAGAGAGGTCCCATAAAAGTTCTGCCTCCCCAATGAGAAAACACACCCAATTGACACCTGACTCCATAGAGGGTCAGATTATTGTAAAAATCAAATTTATCCCTCAAGTGGCCCCAGACATTCAAAGAAAACTCCAAAAATTGGCTATAGTCCCAGACCATAACCTGGAGAATCTTCTTAAAACAGCCACTATGGTCTTTTGTAACCGAGATCTTGAGAGAAAGGAGGAAAAAGAGAGAAAGGAACAGAAAAGAATGACAGCTCTAGTAATGGCACTCTGACAAACGAGCAACCTTCAGGGGCAGAGGGAAACCAGAGGAGCGAAAAACAAGTGCTTCCAATGTGGTCAGACTGGCCACTTCA
>CAUYON010030972.1:0-37981 GCA_963573935.1 Arctocebus calabarensis
TATATAGTGATCAAGGAAATGCCATGAAGGATATCTGTAACAGTATGATCAAAATATTTCTGAATGTATATGAATCGTGCCCTGTGATTGCACCAATGTACATAATTATGATTCAATAAAATTATTAAAAAAAAAATACCAGAAGGAAACCCAGTAAAAACTCTTTTGGATATTGGCCTACACAAAGAATTTATGACTAAAAAGTCAAAAGCAAACCTAACAAAAACAAAATAAACAAATGATACATAATAAAACTAAAAGCTTTTCAATAGTAAAATAATATAATAAATAGACTACCTATAGAATGGAAGAAAATATTAATAAGAGATGCAACCAACAAAGGAATAGCACCCAAAATCTAAAAAGAGCCCAAGGAACTCAACAATAAAAAATCAAATAGCGCTATTAAAAACTTAGCATAGGAGAACAGACTTTTTTTTCAAAAGAAGACATGTATGTGACCAACACACATATGAAAAAGGCTCAACATCATGAATCATCTGATAAATGCAAATTAAAAACACAGTGAGATACTATTTTACACCGGTCAAAATGACTATTATTTAAAGTTGAAAATTACAGATGTTGGTAAAGATGAGTAGAGAAAAAGAATGTTTCTGGGGATATAAATTTGTAAAATCTCTATGGAAAATAGTATAGAGATTTATCAAGTAGCTAAAAAAAGATATACCATTGGATTCATCAATCTCACTAGTAGATATCTCCCAAGAGGAAAACATATCATTATTTTGAAAGATATCTGCATTCATACGTCTATCACAGCACTACTCACAATAGCAAAGTATTGGATTCAACCTACAAGTCCATCAATGGAAAATTGGATAAAGAGAATATGATATATACACACAAACAAACATACCTATGGAATACTATTAATCCTTTATAAAATAATGAAATCACGTCTTTTGCAGCAATTTGGATGTAACTGGAAGCCATTATCCTATGTGAAATAAGTCAGAAACAAAAAAGAAATTGCCACAGGTTCTCACTAATAAGTGGCAGCCAAACATTGGGTATGTATTAATATAAAGAATGGAATAATAAATACTGGAAGTACCAAAATGTGGGATGGCGAGTGAATGAAGAGAAATGAAAATTATCTATTTAGTATAATGTACACTATTTGGATAATAGGTACACCAAAAGCTCAGACCACTACCATACTATTTATACATGTATCAGACCTGAAGTCTTGCCTCCTAATTCTATAAAAGAAGAAACAATATTAAAAAACATATTAACAAGTATTTCTACTTGTAGAAATTGTGGGTTTGATTATTTTCTATAGCACACCAGTAACTAAAGAAGCTGGACCATATGCCTTTCCACTATAGATTCTTTTTTTTTTTTTTTTTTTTTGAGACAGAGCCTCAAGCTGTCACCCTGGATAGAGTGCCGTAGCATCATAGCTCACAACAATCTCCAATTCCTGGGCTCAAGCGAGTCTCTTGCTTCTTCCTCCCAAGTAGCTGGGACTGCAGGCGCCCGCCACAACGCCAGGCCATTTTTTTGGTTGCATCATTGTTGTTTGGCAGGTCCGGGCTGGATTCAAACCTGCCAGCTCAGGTGTACGTGGCTGGCGCCTTAGCCCGCTGAGCCACAGGCGCCAAGCCCCACTATAGATTCTTAAAGCATCAAGTAACTAATAAAAATTTATGAAATTATCACACAAAAATCAAAGAAAAATTTTGTAGTCTGAAAATAAATGAACATAAAAACTACATTTGTCCTAAGGACAATAGGTGATTTTAAAAAACTTAATTTGAAATTTACGTTGATGGAAATTTTTGTCCAAATAACACATAGACCAAAAAAGAAATAATACCAATTATAAATACTTCAAACTTGCCTACAACAAAAACACAGGAAGATCATAAATTAACAACATAATATATCTCAAGGGACTGTAAAAGGGAGAGCAAACTAAACCCAAAGCCAGCAGAAGAAAAAAAAATAACAAGGTCAGAGAGTAAGTAAATAAAATCATAAACAAAATAATGCAGAAGATAAATAAAAGAAAAAAATGGTTCTTTGAAAAAATAAAATTGATAACCATCTTACTACATTGACCAGGAATAGTGGAAAAAGAACCTTAATAAATTCAATCATAAATGAAAAGGAGATAATACAGATAAAACCACAGAAATAAAAATATCATCAGTGAATACTAGGAAAATTTCTGTGCACATAAACTCAAAAATACAGAGAAAATGGACAAATTCCTAGAATCACACAATATCATAAGACTGAGTCAAGATGAAATAACACATCTGGACATACCAATAACAAGCAAAAAGATTAAGGCAGCAATACATTCTTCTACAAAAAAAAAAAACAAAAAAAAAAAACAGAGAGGATGGTGTCACAGACAAACATTATTGGGCCTACCAAGAACTGTTGGTATATATACTGGAGAAATTATTCCATAATATCAAGAAGAAGAAAATCCTCCCTAACTCTTTCTGTGAAGCCAGTATCACTTTGATGCCAAAGCCAGGAAAGGACACTATGAAAAAAGAAAACTACACACCAATATGCCTTATGAATATAGGTGCAAAAATTGTCAATAAAATACTAGTAAACTGAATTCAACAGCACATCAAAAAAATAAAAATCCACTATAACCAAGTGGGCTTCATCCCAGGGATGTGAGGATGGTTCAACATATGTAAACTCATAAATGTGAGTTAACATGTAAACAGAAGCAAAAAGAAAGATCATATGGTCATCTTAATAGATACATAAAAAGCATTCAAAAACATTCAACACAATTTATGATAAAAAATTTTTAATTAAATAGGCATAGATGGTACGCATGTCAAAATTGTGAAAGCCATAGACAACAAGCCCATAGCCAATATCATACTGAATGGGGAAAATCCAAAAATCTTTCCATCCAGAATTAGGACATGACAGGGATGCCCACTGTCACCATAAATCTTTTCCAGATTTTTTTTTGTTTTTTCTTTCAGAGTATTAAGTGGTACACATATTTTTATTGCATAATTTGTTTGTTGTACAGATTGGGTCAAATTAATAAGTGTGTCCTTGACCCAGATAGTGTGCACTATAGCCAATAGGTGTGAATTTGCCCACCATCTCCACAGCCTCCCCCAGCTTCATTTTCATTGAGATTTACTTCCATATGTTCACTTATGTGTTGATTTATTAGTTCCAAATTGGTATGGAACACATGCACTTGTTTCTCCATTCTTGTTATGTTTCACTTGGAAAAAAGGCTTCCAGTTACATCCAGGTTGTCACGAGAGATACTAGATCACCATTATTTATGGCTGAATCATACAGCATATTATATATACACCACATTTTATTAATCCATTCATGTATTGATTGGCACTTGTGTTGTTTCCAGGTCTTTGCAGTTGTTAATTGTGCTACTATAAATATTTAAGTGCAAGGGTCCTTTTTATATATAAAATGACCTTTTGTTTTGGGCAGTGCCTGTGGCTCAGTGAATAGGGTGCCAGCTCCATATAGCAAGGGTGGCAGGTTTGGACCCAGCCTGGCCAAACTGCAAAAAAACAAACAACAAAAAAAAAAACCTTTTTTCCTTTGGGTAAGTACCCAGCAGTGAGATTGCTGGATCACATAGTAGGTCTATTTTAAATTCTTTGAAGTACCTCCATACAATTTTCCATAGAGGTTATACTAGTTTGCAGTCCCATCAACAGGGTATAAGAGTTCCTTTCTCTACACATCCGTGCAAGCATATGTTGTTTGAGGATCTTTTTAATAAGAGTCATTCTCAGTTGAGTTAGGTAATGTCACACTGTGGCTTTGATTTCCATTCTCTAATGATTAGAGACATTTTTTCATGAGTTTGTAGGTCATTAGCATATCTTCATTTGAAAATTTTCTGTTCATGTTTTTTGCCCACTTTTTAATGAGATTGGTTTTTTCTTACAGATTTGCTTGAGATCTTTGTATATTATGGTTATCAGTCCTTTCTCAGATGTATAACGGGCAAATATTTCTCCTTTTCTGTGGGTTGTCTGTTTGCTCTTCTGATTGTGTCCTTGGTTGTGCCAAAGCTTTTTAATTTTATCAGGTCCCATTAATTATTTTTGTTGTTGCTGTGATTGCTTTTGGTGTCTTTTCATGAATTCTTTGCCTAGGCTGATATCCATAAGAGTTTTTCCAACATTTTCTTCTATAAAAATTATAGTTTAAGTCTTTCATCTACCATTAGTTAAATTTTGTGAGTGGTGAGAGTTGCAAATTGCGTTTCAATATTTGCATGTGGCAATCCAGTTTACTCATCACTATCTATTAAGTATTATTTTCCCAGGTATGTTTTTATTTATTGTTTTGTCAAAAATCAGATAAGACTATAAGGATGATTTTATCTTCTTGTTCTCTATTCTTATCCATACGTCTGTGTCTGTTTTTGTGGCAAACCATCCTGTTTTGGTTATGATAGCCCTGTAGTATAACTTGAAGTCTGTTAAAGTGATGCCTCCCACTTTGTTTTTATTATGTAAAGGTGCATTTGTTATTTTCTACATCTACAAAAGTGGTTTTGGCATTTTAATGGGAATTTCATTGAATCTGTAAATCACTTTGGGTAGTATAGCCATCTTAACAATGTTGACTCTGCCAGCCCATGAGCACAGTGTATTTTTTCATCTGTTTACAACCTCTGCAGTTTCTTTCCTCAGTGTTTCATAATTCACCTTCTATAGAGGTCTTTTAACTCCTTTGTTAAGTACATACCTAGTTATTTTATTGTCTTGGTTGCTACTGCAAAAAGTATTACACATTTTATTTCATTTTCAGCTTGAATATTGTTGGTATATATGATGTATGTACATTGATTTTGTAACCTGAGACTTTGTTAAAAGCATTTATCAATTCCAGGATTCTCTTAGTTGAATTGTTGAGGTTTTCTAAATATAAGATCATAGCATCAGCAAAGAGAAATAGTTTGATCACCTGATCCCTTTTTTCCCCATTTGGAGCCCCTTGACTACCTTGTCATTCCTGATTGCTCTGCTGAGAACTTCCAGCACTATGTTGAATAAACTGATGAAATTTGGCAACGTTTTCTGGTACCAGTCCTAAGAAGGAATTCTTTCAATTTTTCCCTATTCAAAATTATTTTGAGGAATGTCCCATCTATACAAATTTTGTTGAGCATATTGTTACTTTTTTTATATTTGTCCTATTATGCTTACTTAGTTATGTAATTTACTATTTATTCAATAACAGTGCAATGTGAGGTTTCAAAACAAAACATTTAAATGCATAATCCATGGATACAAAATTATTACCTTTAGAGGAGTAACCTCAAATACTTAACCCATCACATATAGAGGACTTCATCAGAGTTTATAATTATAAAATGATAGTAAGGAGATTTAAGATTATTCTTCAAGCTTAATGCAAATTAAAATTGCTTATAAATCTATATCAATGTAAAAATTATTATTAAAGATGAGATATATGATGGAAAACATAAATATGTAATAACCATGTGATAATCATGATATTATATTAATAAGATCTAAGAATTAGAATCTAATTCTTAATTGGATCTAATTCTAATTAGATCTAATAAGATCTAAAATCAAAAAGTTAATAGGAGAAAAATATGCTATATTCTTTTTATTTCCATGTGGGAAGAAAAATTAAACCAATAATTACTCAAATAGAATACCGTAAAAACATAGTATCTGGAATTTCTGTTCAGCTCTTTCATCTCCAAGTTGCTAAACTCTGCTGGGCTTTTTTGAGTTTTTTCTGACTTGTATGAAATTTTAGAATAAGCCAACTATATCTTTTATGAGAAACATAAGAGTTACCCATTCTGTGGTACTCTCCTCTCTGGAGATGTTCCCCTTTATGATCCATTCATTCTGAAATTTCTATATTCTGAATCGTATCTCCTGTGTCTAGTAAGATTGCTGCTTGTTTTCAACAAATTGAAAAAGTAATGCAGCTGTACTTATGTGCTTCTGTTCTTTTACGGACCATATTCTGGAAGACCCTTTACTTTTGTACTTCTGTTCCATAACAATTCATTATTAAAGACATATGGGCCAAGCAAGGCAGAGTCCCTCCCACACCTAAAGTCTCATAGACGCTATGATGGTGCAAAAAAGGGTTTCAGAGCCTGAGTAATGTGAGATGAGCATAACCACAAAAAGAAAGTATCAAAAACAAAGTAGCATAATGAGACCGTTTGTGCAAGAAGACTATCTGCAACAGACAGAGCCCAAGCAGAGGGAATACAGAATCCACATCGCATTATCAGCATGGTATGGTATAGAATATATTAGAGAAAGAGATCTGGATCTGATTTCTGGCTCTGTTGCTTCTTCTTGATCTTGGCCATATCATGTATTCTCTTGACTACTTTACGATGACTTTGTTATCTACTGGTAACACTGCTGTCTATTTCTGAGGCTTGATATGCTTTTAAAATGAAGTTAAAGTGGCATAAATATAATACAGAATAAGTAAAAGTATTTGAAGAAAAGTAAAACATTATATAAATAAGTTATAATCTGTCAATAATAGTGAGTTCTTCAGAATTATCATCAAAATTCTTACATAACGCATCACTAATCAGTACCGAGTTCTTTTTCAAAGGCTTTTGAATTTGCACCTTAGATTCACCAGCTACATGATGTTGGACAAGTTACTAACATACTGAGGTTTATATTCTACATTCAAAATAATAGCAGTACTTTCATTATGAGAAATAAATGTTACTATATGTATATTCACTGAGAAGTAAAGATTTTTTTTTAATTAAATCATAGCTGCGTACATTAGTGCATTCAAGGGGTACAATGTGCTAGTTTCATATACAATCTGAAGTATTTCCATCAAACTCTTTAACATACCCTTCATGGCATTTTCTTAGTTATTGTATAAAGACATTTGTATTCTGCATTTAGTAAGTTTCGCCTATACCCTATTTGTTATTATTAACCTGAGAAAGCTAATATTAATTTCTATAATCCTAACTTAGTGATGTTGGGCAATTTAGGTACTAATTCATTTTTATGGAGGTTTTTAACTTGCTAATTAATACTTAACATTACCTTATGTGACTTATTTTCTTATTTTTGTAAACGATCATCATTTTTAAAGTATCTTAACAAACTGAAACATCTGTTATCTCATGCCTTTTAAAGATTTAGAACTACAGAAAGATATTAAAAAGAGAATGTCTGTTGCCTAACAACTGATTAATTCAAATTAAGCAGAACACATGAGCAAAGACAAATTGATTACAAGTAAATAAAATTTTTATATATGTTTTTAATTCCAGTTGTAGAAAATAATAAGAGACCAACCACAAATTGCTTAGTCACTTCACCATTTTTGTAACTTAAAGTCACATTTCATTTGAAATGTGAAAGGGTGACATTTTTAGTCAATAATTTGAAATGTTAATGTTGTGTTAATCTAGGAGCAAATCATTTCCTATTTAAATGGATTGATTTTGTCCAGGAGTAAGGTGTAATCTCTAATGATGTGGTAAGTCATTTAGAAATAATTTAAATAGCTGTGGAACCAAATGTTCTGTCACTTAAAAAGATCAGCCAATAGTTTTAGAGAAAAATTTGATAGAAAATATATGCAGGTCAGTGTGCATTTATTACCCTTGGTTATAATAACTATGCTAATAATGATGCTAAATAAATATAAATGACCATGGCAAGGAAAATGGTAAAGATGAATATACTTGAATAACCTCCGACAAAATTTCAACTTTTCCCAAAATTGCAACTATTCTTTTTTTTTTTATTGAATCATAGCTGTGTACATTAGTTCAATCATGGGGTACAGTGTGCAGATGCAATCTGAGATATTTTTATCAACCTGATTAACATAACATTCATGAGATTTTCTCGTTTACTGTGTGAAAACATTTTTGATCCGTATTTAGAAGTTTTCTCCTGACCCTTCAAATATGTATCACACATGTGATCTCTCCCTTTGTCCCATCTCCCCCCACCCTCTCCCTCCCCTTCCCTCCCTCTCCCCTTTCCCCTTCAAATGCCATCTCCCTTCCCAAAAGTTAGAATTCTGGAGGAGAAGGTAAGGCAGTGTGGGACTCCTTGGGGCATTCCCCTGGCTTGGCCCTCACTTTTCTGTCACCATCAGCACAGCTCCTGGTTATGAGACTTCCTTCACCAGGGCAGTAACAATATCCACACAGTTAATTTTCCCAACCAGTGAAGCCAGTACTATTTTTCTTTCTTTTTTTTTTTTTGAGCAGAGCCTTAAGCCCTGGGTAGAGTGCTGTGGCATCATAGCTCACAGCAACCTCAAACTCTTGGGCTTAAGCGATTCTCTTGCCTCGGCCTCCCAAGTAGCTGGGACTACAGGTACCTGCCACAACACCTGGCTATTTTTTTTGTTACAATTGTCACTGTTGTTTAAGAGGGCCTGGGCCAGGTTTGAACCTGCCAGCCTCAGTGTATGTGACCAGCGCTGTAACCACTGAGCTATGGACACCACCGCCAATACTATTCTTTTTTTTTTAGAGACAGAGTCTCAAGCTGTCCCCCTGGGTAGAGTGCCATGATGTCATAGCTCACAGCAACCTCCAGCTCAGGCTCAAGCGATCCTCTTACTCAGTTTTTCTATTTTTAGTAGAGACTTGGTCTTGCTTTTGCTCAGGTTGGTCTCAAGCTCATGAGCTCAAGTAATCCACCCACCTCGGCCTCCCAGAGTGTTAAGATTGCAGGTCGCCAGTACTATTCTTATCCCTATTTTCCAGTCGAGGGAGCAGGAACGCAAAGAAAAATTCACCACCCGGGCAGCGCCTGTGGCTCATCGATTAGGGCGCCGGCCCCATATACCGAAGGTGGCGGGTTCAAACCCGGCCTCAGCCAACCTGCAAAACAGGAAAATAGCCGGGCATTGTGGCGGGTGCATGTAGTCCCAGCTACTCGGGAGGCTGAGGCAAGAGAATCGCCTAAGCCCAGGACTTGGAGGTTGTTGTGAGCTGTGTGATGCCACGGCACTCTATCGAGGGTGATAAAGTGAGACTCTGTCTCTACAAAAAAAGAAAAATTCACCATCCAAGGTCTACCTGCAGCCAGGATGCAAGCAAAGCAGTCTTGGCTTTCAAGATGCTGCTTCACGTGACCACTGCCATTCCCCCTTTACACAGGGGGAAACCAAGGCTCAGAGAGGCTAAACCACTGAAGTCACACAGGCAACAAAGGTAACCTGGTGGTTTGTTTGCCTTCAGGACCAGCCACCACCACTTGTGCATTATACCAAATTTCTCTCCCCTGGGTGTGGAGCAGGAGATCTCTCAGGAGTCAGGAGCCAGGTACCACAACCCTGAAGCCACCTTCTGATCTATTACCTCTTCTGGAGAGGTCAAGGCATCAGAGGGGCACACACAAGCACAGACAACCAACAACTCATTCTGAAGCTCACTGACTCCCAAGGCATACAGGGTGAAAGATGCCTTTATGGGCTGGGGTGAGATTTTTATCTTGGTGGTTTCTCTTTAAATTCTTTACGATCATGAAGCAGCAGGAGCTGCCAAGGAACATGATTTACTCCTTGAGTATGCACCAGTTCCTTGCTTAGTGCCAAGGGAAGCTGGATCCAAAGAGGGAGGGGCAGGCATCATGCCAGGGAACCAGAGACAAGGCCTGTGCCGCGGAGGCCCAGCCAGTGCCAGTCCCATCCAAATCTTGGGTGGACCTGGAAGAGCCACAGCAGAAGACCCAGACCATGGTCTTGCTGACTCAGGCTGGGTCTCAGGCAGGTTCTCAGGTAAGCAAAAGGACCCTATCTCTACTCTCTCCAAAGGCTAATTCCTGGCCAGCTAGGGGACAGACAGCCCTCAGGACCTCCCAACTTCCTAATTAGCCACTTCCAAGTCCTTTCTCTGGAGTAAGGCAGCTCCCATTTCCAGGAAAACTAAGATCCCTGATGTAGGGATCTGGACTCATTTCATACTTTGGGTTTTCCTTCTTCATGATCCTGGCTCGTCCTAGAACATCTACCCTTCCCTGACTTGCTAGCTCCAAATCCCACCATGACTGTCAAAGCCATCTGACCTCTCCTCAGCTCCCTGGTAACACCCCTGGCCACAAAGCTCCTGAGCATCCACCTACCTCCCTCCAACTCCTCTCCGACTCCTCTGGAATCTCAAGTCCCATGCCTTCCATTGGCTGGCCAGGGAGCCCCTAGGGCAGCGGTTCTCAACCTGTGAGTCACGACCCCTTTGGACTGTATTAAAGGTTCCTGGCATTAGGAAGGTTGAGAACCGCTGCCCTAGGGGGCAAGAGCAGGTCCTCTAGCTTTCCAGACTATAGCCAGGTCTGGGGCCCTGAAGGCACTTCCACCCCCACCCATGCTCACCACCACCCAAGGGTAAAGTAAATGGCCTATAAACTCTTCATTTGTAAACAAGGAGACCAAGTAACTTTGGTCCTCTAGTGCCACATGCAAACGATATGAGTAGTGGCATTGTTCTGGACCATTAGCCCCAAAGCCAGGCCAACAGATGTGGGTGTGCAGTGACTAGTATCCATCTATTCATCCTTCACCTGCAGATCATCCTTCCTCACTGAGAAAGCCAGTTATTCCTGGGGTTAAAGAGAGCCCAAACGTCAGGGCTGCTCTGGACATCCCTTTCCTCTCTTGGACCCTGACTTTCCCATCTCTGACATGAGAGGGCCTCCTAGAAGATCTTGCTCAGTCCAGCGCCTGGATTGATAGCCTAGAAATAAGCAAACCCAAAGTCTTGCTTTAGCAGGCAGAGGGCATGAGGAATTTCCCCAGTGAAACTGACCCTTTCCTTGGGAAACAAGGAGAAGCTGAAGCCAGTGTGGCAGCATCCTGGAAGTCTATCCCCAGCTCATGGGAGGGGTCTGTGCCTATAGCACCACCACCACCCCTGCCCTCCATGCTCAGTCCTGGGACAGGCTCAGGTATTAGGTAGAGCCAGGGTCAATGTCAGTCCTGTTCCTGAGTGACTTGGAAAGCCTCCTTCCTCACAGGAAACTTAGTCTTTGGAGGGACTACTGCTTTGTTATTACCATAATTACCTATTCTTATTTCTGTTATTTTCATCTTTCCTGACCTCCCCTAGCAAAAAGAATTTCTTCTCCCTCTCCCCATTTATGTCTCAGTTTCCCCAGTAGCACAACCACCTTGTCATCACAAGACCCCTCTCTCCCATCAAACATCTCTTGGCCAAGGCCTAGACAAAGGCAGCCCAGGCAGCAGCAGTGTGTTGGAGGGTAGCTTCCTGGGAAAAAGTAAACACACCCCAGGCTGAACAAAGGACCTGGCAGGGCCCTGGCAACTCCCCTGCTGCTGCCTAGAGGGAGGTGGTGCCCCCACAGCCTGGGTAATCTTAGGGTGGGGAGAGGAAGAGCTTTTTCTTTGAGACTTGGCCAGGGACTCTGAGGTAAAGGGAACTCCAGGCCCAAGCATGGATGGGTGGAGGAAAGAGGGTCTCACTGTCTAGGCTCTCCAACCTAGGAATCTGTGAGCTCTCAAGAGCCAGGAATCAGATAAATAAATAAAAATAAAAATAAAAATAAAAAAAGAGCCAGGAAAGAGCAAGAATATCTCACTTGCTCCTGGAAATCTTGCCCATGTGACCCCTCATTTCTATATGAACTTGGCTGTGCTGCTGATAGGAGTTCAGAAGCTGGGCCACAGGAGCCCTCCAAATTTGACTGAACCCTTGGCCCCTTTACCCTCATACCCTCCTGGCTCAAGAGCTGGCTGGGGTGCCTGGGCGGATGGGCAGGCAGCAACCCAATTCTGGTTCAGTTCCTGCCTTTGTTCCTTTATCTGCCCTGCCAGCACCTCTGACTTGGAGGGTCTAACCCTATCCAGGCTGGAACTGGCACCTCCCAGCTGCAGTAGGACCCAGGGCAGGGCAGGAGATGCCTAGTGTGGGCCTGGGGTACCAAACATGGTGTCCATTCAAGGCCCAGGTGAAGAAACTGCAACATGTGAAGAAACACACTGCTTCTGAGAGATATGCCCCCTCTGCCCTTATGTAAACCCTAGAAGGAAGGACAACCCTCTTTCCAGCTCCTGGCATAGCTATAGGACCCTCATTTCTCTAGGTATTGGTCTCCATTCTCTTTCCACAAATACTTGGTGAGGGCTATTCTTCACTGAGGGCACCTGATGTGCACATGACCGGGCTGAGATCAGCATGGGGGATGCACTGGACCTAGTGCACAGCAAATGTTGGGCTCCCAGGGGCACTGACCACCCATGTGTCCATTACTTTTTAAGCCAGTTTGATTGTGAACATCCCATCTTATTCATTGCAAAGTCCCCAGTACTCAGCACACGGCATAGCACATAGTAGGTGCTCAAGTATCTTTTATGCTAAAGTATCATCTAAGTATAAGATTAGGATACAAGGCAAGGTTGGAACAAGGAAGATCATTCAGGGCAGGGGAGCCTGTGTGTGTAAAGGCACAGAGGCCCTGGGATACAGTGGCCCCAGGTATGCTACAGCCACCCCAGACCACCACAGCAGGCAGTTCCACAGACTCTCTGCCAGACTGCCAGCAAGTTCAGCTTTTAGTCATTGCGGGTGTGGGCTTGAGCTAATTGAGAGGGAATCGACCCGACACAATGTGGGCGCCAGCAAGGTCAGGACACCAGGGTTCTATTTCTGGCCTCACCTCTGCCTCTTGGTTGACCTTGGCCCTCCCCTTACCAGAACCTCAGTTTCTCTCACTGGAAAATAGGAACAGCAGGCTTTGCCCTTTTGCCCTGATCTGACAAGGTTTAAAGGAGCATATAGAGGACCTCCCTATGTGTCATCCCTCTTGCTTCCTTGCATGCATGATGACAAAATCAAAACCCAGAGTAGACATAAGGTCCCAGGATGGTAGAGACCAAGCCACCCTTTCTTCCTCAATGGGGAGAGGAGATACTTCACCCCCTTGTCCAGCACCCTAGGCCAGGGAGGGGTGAGGAGGGGTCTAGTCCTTTTAAGATGTATTAATCTGCTCTGAGGAATTTCACCAGGGAAGGGTGAAGGTATCAGTACAATAAATATCTCACCTTCCCAAGCCTAGGAAAAGGGGGTACTTTTCTAACTCAAACCAATTAATTCTTCTTTGCCCATTTCTCAGGCCCTGCTAGGCCTCCTTTCAGGCACATCCTCAAAAATTCCAGAAGTCACTGACTGGGAAGAGCTGATGATAAGCAGCTTACCTTCCACTCTTCCCATCAAGCTGTAGGGGTGGGATGAGGTCAGGGGAGGGGCCTTACAGGGGAAAATGGTAAGGTGGGGGCTGGGCCTCAGCCAAGCCTGAGGAAGAAAAGATCAGCCCAGCCTTCCACCCCAATATGGCTGCCCAGAACTCTAGCCAGGGGGTGGCTTAACCCCACCCAGGGCAGGGGCTGGATGAAGTTACTTCTGGCCAGAGGAGGGCCAAGGCTGAGAACTCACAATGACTTCAGATCTCCCAGGTCCTAGCATGGCCACTACCCCTTACTGCAGGCCCAGGGTAGACTCTCCCAACCACACACACCCTTGAGGAAGTAGCCGGTGAGCCATCAGTACCCCTAGCTATGTGGACATGTGTGTTCACTTGCCCATTGGGTTAGCTGCAAAGGTGCTGGGGCTGGGGACCAGCTGCTCACTGTACAGATCTTAACTCATCATAAAAACCTTCCAGGGACCTTGCAGGCAAAGTGCTCACTGGGCTCTCAGAAGCTCAGGTCCTCACAATAGCATATTCTCTCCATGAACCCACAGGTACCCTCCCTGCCAGTCAAAACTGACAGCACCCTCCACAATTCCTGGGAACCCCTCCCACCTGGAGACTCATGGAAAGGCTCCTCAAGCACCCACACCCCAACAGAGCAGGTCCTATTCCTCCAGCTTCCTGAGGCCCCAGTGTCTGCTCAGTTGTCTGACCCTCCACCCCAGGGGACTGCTCAGGGCAGGCCCAGATGAATAGCAGTGGCAAGGAAGTGCTTCAGCAAACTGAAATCTGGAAAGAGTAATACCCCTATCTCCCCAATTATTGCACAGAGAGAGAAGCCCTCCAGACCCTCAGCTACCCAGCTCAGGAACCCACAACCTTATGCTGGAAAATGTCCAGACTAGGATCCTTTGGCAAAATGTCTATGTGGTCCAGCAAGTCCTCACCTCCTCAGTCTCCTATTTCCCCCCTATACACTCAGGGCATTCATTATATGTGACTATACAATTTGTCCTCTTTTTGCCCAGACCTCTCTCTCCTCTCTTGTGCAGTGGAGCAAGTGCTGTGAAGAAAGGATGACTCTGGCTCAGCGCCTGTGGCTCAACAGGCTAAGGCGCCAGCCACGTACACATGAGCTGGCAGGTTCAAATCCAGCCCGGGCCTGCCAAACAACAGTGACGGCTGCAACCAAAAAATGGCCGGGCATTGTAGTGGGCGCCTGTAGTCCCAGCTACTTGGGAGGCAGAGGCAGGAGACTCGCTTGAGCCCAGGAATTGGAGGTTGCTGTGAGCTGTGATGCCACAGCACTCTATCCAGGGTGACAGCTTGAGGCTCTGTCTCAAAAAAAAAAAGGAAACCCTGGCATTTGCAACAACATGTATGAGGGCACTGTGCTAAGTCAAATAGCTCAGAGAAAGAAAAATACTGCACAGTCTCGCTTGTGTGTAGAATCTGAAAATGTCCAAGTCAGAGGAGCAGGGAGCACAATGGTGGCTGCCAGAAGCTGGGCGGTGGGGAGGGGGGTGGGAGATGTTGCTCAGAGGCACATGATTTTGTTTATGTATGTATTTATTTGCTTTTGAGACAGTGTCTCAGCTCACTCTGTTGCCCAGAGTGGCTTCATCATAGTTCACAGCAACCTCAAACTCCAGAGCTCAAGCAATCCTCCTCCCTCAGCCTCCTGTGCAGCTAGGACTAGAAATAGGCCCCATCATACCCAGCTAATTTTTAAATTTTCTGTAGAGATGAGATCTCAGAGAAAAATAAGATCCTGCCACTCTTCCCTGGGCAATTTGATGTTCTTTTCCTTCTGAAGGACGCTGGGAAACAGATCCTGGGAGGTGTCCAAAGGCAGGTAAGTGTCAGGCTTTCCATCTGCCCTACCAAGGCACTGCGTCCCTCTGGCCCTCTGTGGGTCTCATCTGGTGGCGCCCTCTAATTGTTTCCTATGTGCACATTTTTTTTCTTAAGTTCCCTGAGCACAGAAAGGAACCTCATCTCATCCTTTAGTAGCAAGCTGGGCACACAAAGTGGCTTAATAAACACTTGCCGACTTGAATCATGTTAAGTCGCCTGGTTGAGGCCAAGAGATCAGAAAACGTACATGAAGCGTCACTCAGAGCAAGAGCGGGGGCTGCTTCCCCCTCCCCCCAGCAGCAGCCGGGAGGTCCTCCAGCAGAAATGGAAAGGGAGGCCCTCCGCGTGCAGCCCCAGCCCGCTGGCACTCAGGTCTCGCGGGTTTCCCTGTGGCTCATGCTCAGACTGAGCAGCAGACATCAAGGAAAATCCGTGCTTCTCCCTGGCTTACCAACTAGGACGCCGGCGAGAGAGGCAGGGGAGATTCCAGCAGGCTCTGGTCATCCAGGGCTCCCTCTACTTATCAGTGGGCCTCCCACTTTTTCAGACCATACAACTTGGCACCTTACCCTTCTGATGTGGGGTTAAAGAGAGAGAGAGAGAAAAAACAGACAGGTTCTGACTTTCTTCCCTTGGAGGGAGCGCAGGAGCGCAGCGAGGCAAACCGGGATATCGCTGGGAAACAGACCTCGGCCCGCTCTCAGGCCAGGCGAGGGCGAGGACAGAGTCCTCCCCGGCCACACCAGGACGAGCTCGGCCACAGACCTGGGCGCGACCCCGCACCCCGCCCCGAGCAGGGGGCACAGAGCAGGACCCCAGGTCGGCAGGGCTCACCTGAAGCAGGACGGCGAGGCCGGCCGGTCCCCTCCCCGCACCCATCGCCCGCACCTGTCGCTTGGCGAGGCGGCCGGGGGAGGGGGGGACCCACACCGGTGGGCGCTCAGGGACACTGGGGCCACAGGAGTCTGCCCAGGAGGAACGGGTCATTTGTCAGAAGAGTAGGAGCCCTGTGCGGTTTCTGCCGGACTCTCAGGTCGCTGGTGGTGGCGGGAGGATGAGTGCGGCCGGGCATGTCACAGCGGAGGCGACGCCGCAGCTCAGCCCGTAAAGCGCAGGTGCCCACCAAGCACAGGTGTCCGCAAAGCACAGGTGCCCGCCTGTCGTGCCTGGTGGCCACAGGCGCGGCCACAGGTGGAGGGGACTGGGCAGAAGAAACGCGGCCTTTTAAAAAGTGGACGGCAGGGCGGAACTGAGGTGCCAGGTCAGTCTAGCCTGCCGCCCCACCTGGTCTGCGCTCCAGAACCAGGCCGATCGCACGGGTCCAAAGGAGGACGAGGAGGACGCGAGTGCCCTGCGGCTCAGGCGAGGCTGAGGCAGAGACCCGGGGTCCCATCCCTGCTTGCCCGGTGAGAATATGGCACCACACCGGTTTCCGCAGGGTCTACCGATCTCAGAGCCACTGGGCTGGGGCCAGGATTCCGACAGAAAACTCCGAGTCAAGGCCGCGGGAGGCTGGCGGGAGCCCGGGGAGGGGCCGCGTGGTGCCCACCGACCCCAGGAAGGAGCAGCAAGGCAGCCGGTGGCACATTCTGGCCAGATGTTTAAGACAGATGAGAAGCTAGTAGTTAAAACCCGCATTATATGGTTCTGTCGGGTATAAAACTTCACGTGCTGACCCATATATTCTAACTGGAAACGGACTCGAGTCACTTAAAATATTGCAACGTCGATAGGACTAATTAATTGGGAATAAGAAACGAAAGAATACAATTAAACGAGAAGAGAATCATTTTCTAATTTAATAGAGGAACATTTATAAAGATCACAAGCTAAAAGGCATCGAGTGATTCTATCGACATTCTATTAAATCAGCCCCGCCGTCGGGAGGAGGACCCCGGCCAATGCAGCTGCTCCCGGCCGGGCGCGGCCCTCCGCCCGTGCTCACGCCTGGCTACTGCACTGCCCCAGCTGGAGAATCGTGCCTACCGCCCCGAGTCCCGAGTTCGCAGATATATTACAACAAAATTACTAATTGGAAAATGAAATTGTCAATAAAGTATCCCCCCAGCATATACAATATCCTTAAATATTAAGATATTTTATTAGGCCCATTTCCTAACAATAATTTATTGCAATAAAACAGACACCACAGGTCTCCTTAAATTGTCTTTTCATAATGAATAAATTTAAGGGGGCTAATTAATATATAAACTAGCCCAATTTGTCAAGTTGATTTGTATTTTAGTTAATTGTGAAAGTAATTACCACATGGTCAAATTAACAGCTTTCTGGAAATGACCAAGCCTGAGATTTTATTTCCTTCCTGGGTGAAGAAAATTCATTTTTCCAAGCTCTTGATGTGATGAATAAAAGTCATAAATCTGGGTGATTGGTGCAGGCAGAGTCTAAATGGCTTCATATTTCATTTTAGGTTTAATAGAAATATTCATGCTCTGTTTTAATGAAATTAAATTGAAGGGGGCTGGGGCTGGGATGCTGTGGTGGCCAGGGTCTTAAAGGAGCAGCGCACATTTCCCTCCCCCAACCACCAGCGGGAGTGGCCTCGAGAGCTCACCCACTCACCAGGGCCTGAGGGGACCCTGCTGCACTGCTCACCTGGAGCCCCCAACCAGGCCCCCTGCCGCAGGCCCCCCAGGCCCTGAGCAGACAAGTCCTGCCCTGGATAGGGGAAGGAGCCTGCCAAGTCACACCTGTCTGTAATCAGTGACGAGGCCCCAGTGTCCTGCCCTCTTGACCTTCCTTGCCTTGGGGAGGGACAGGAGGGACGTTCTGTAGTATCAGATGCAGAGTTAGGCCCCTTCCTCACACCCTCTCTGCTCCCCACTGCCCTGTGACATCCAGCTGGGCTCCTGGCCTGGAAAATGACTTGGCCCAAACTCTAAAGGGCAATAGCCCCAGGCAGAAAAGGCTCCCTTTGGCGGTAACAGGGCAGAAGCCTCTAGACTCAGTCACTCCCCCACAGGTATCTGTGTTTGTGTCATAGTGGGAGCTAAGGTGGGCCCCAAGCTCTCAGCCACTCCTGGCAGCCCTGGGCAGGCCTAGGTCTGGGGCGTCCTCGGCCCCTTAATAGAGCTGATCTGTGACTTGTTGATTTCCCCTGAGCAAATAAGGCTTTGATGCAGTTCCAGCAAGAGCGGTTAGCTGATGAATTGACAAAAACTAATCAGCTTTATTGGGAAACAGGTTAAGGGCACGGGCGTGTCAATAACTCTCAGCCTGACCCCCTCGTCCATTAGCCCAGGCAGGCTGATTAGAGTAAGAAGACCCTCTAGCAGTTTGCTCTGAAATTGCTTTCATAAACTCACCATTATTAGCAGTCGCTGTGAGCAGCTAATTTAGAGAAGACATCCCAGGCCCGTCACATCTATCATCCGGGTTTATGCATCATTATCTCATTTACAGAATGTCGCAGGGTAATATGTTTTTGGCAATAGGCCTGGCCCCGCGCCTGGGCTGCCGAGCTCCCAGCAGTACAGTCGGGACCTCCTCGAATCCCGCCGCCGGACCTGGAACTCGGCGTGGACGTCGGCTGCCCGGGCAGGGAGAGGCGGGAGCCGGCGTGCACCGTCGCGTGCACAGGCCCGAGCACAGCCGAGCGCGCCGGCGTCCGGAGAGCCCGGCTGCCAGCGCAGGGCCCACGTGGTCCCCAGCCGCGGGGCGTAACCTAACACTTTGCTCCAAGTTCGGAGCCGGCTCGCGAGTTGGGGTTCTGCGCTGGAACTCCCATCTGTCCAGACGGGCGGCGGCGCAGGTGGTTCTGTGCGGCCCCACAGCCTGGGGAGCGGCGACCTCTTCCTCAGGCCGTGGCCCGCGAGGCCTCGGAGGCTTGGGTGCCCCGGGACTCCCCCACATCCCCGACCCCCGGGAAGGTCCCTCCGGCTCTGGGCCTGCGCCCCTGACCTTCCCTCCCCTGGGCGGGCCGCTCCCCTTCCTGGTGGCGGCTGTCCTGAGCCCAGATGCTCCCGAGAGCCCCCAGCGAGCCACCTGTTCCTCGGGGTAATTATTTTAATGTGAAGGGCCCAGAGTCAAGGGTTCGTGTCTCCCGCAGCGACAGACGGCGGCGGGGTGAGGAGCGCTCTGCAGCCTTTCAAAGGAATTTCCCAGATGGGCGAGGGGAGGCCGGGGCGGGTCACCAGGGGCTCTTTAATGAGTTCATTAGCCAAATTATCTTGCCCGTAGCACAGGGCCCGGGAGACCGCGGGGAGTCTGGGGCAGGGCCCTGCTCGGGAGAGGGGAGGAAAGAGCAGGGGTGCAGCTCTGCTGGACGCAGACCCTCCTTGCCTCAGTGTGTTCCGACAAAGGCCAAGTCGGGTGTGTGTGTGTGTATTATTACTGAATCCTAATAATTGTAATATAGCAACTAACACTCGGATCTGACCCGCCCACAGAACCTGCACAGCCTGGCGTGAACTCCTGTCCTGGGCAGAGCTCTCTGAGCGCTCACAGACTTGTTTTGAGTACTGGTGAGACTCAGGCGCAGGCACATTGACCTGCCCTGAGCGCCGGGGCCCACTGGACTTGGGAGCTGGTCAGGATCCTTTTTAAATCTGCCCCCTCCACACACACACACACACACAGACACACACACACACAGACACACACACACACTTACCGCGAGTGTGGAACTGGCCTCTCCACCCTCCTGTTCCTCTTGGGTAAAATACTCCCAGTTCGGGTGGTAAGGTAGGCATGGGATTTTGACAGTCCCTCACCCAGCCCCAGTTTAGAAAGCACGGGAGGGGGGATAGGGAGGGAGAGAACAGCTGCCGAGGGCAGGAGGAATAGTGGGATGAATGGGAGGGGGGACAACCAGCCAGGTCCTACTGGCAAACAGACACCCTGCCATGCTGGGCTCCAAGCCTGGGGTCTTAGGGAACTGACGGGCCTCGGACTGTGTACCTGTTGGAAGAGGTGAACTTGACCTCAGACACCATTTGCCCTTCCAGGGGAATCCCTCACCCCACCCCCAGCTCTGGAAGTGGCCTAGGAAGAGGCCCCTACTGCTCCGAGGGCTCACATTCTCCCCCTCCCTCCCTCACTCCCCTGCTAGCAGCCAGCTTCTGCCACCTCAGCAACTACTAAATAGACCAATTAGCTGAGACTTCCTGCCATTATCTAACGTGGAGCTGGACATTAGTGCACCACTATTCAGCCATCATTTCGAGTCAGAATGCACTAAAAATTCACACAGTGAAGCATTAAACTATCTCCGAGCAGTATCTATTTTTGTGTGTTTTACCCCTGTCCCCAGCAGCCTGGAGCAGTCACAGTGCAGGCTGGGGTGAACACCAGCTCTTTCTGTGTTTGCATGCATTGTTCCAGGATCAGAGTTGCAGGTGTCCTGCCAAGTGACCCTCTCCTCCTTCTGAGGTAGGTGGGTGGACAGGTGGGTTAGAAATGTGTGTCTGGGCTCGGTGCCTGTGGCTCAACGGGCTAAGGCACCAGCCACGTACACCTGAGCTGGCCGGTTCGAATCCAGCCCGGGCCCGCCAAACAACAATGATGGCTGCAATCAAAAAATGGCCGGGCGTTGTGTGGGTGCCTATAGTCCCAGCTACTTGGCATGAGACTCGCTTGAGTCCAGGAATTGGAGGTTGCTGTGAGCTGTGATGCCACAGCACTCTATCCAGGGTGACAGCTTGGGGCTCTGTCTCAAAAAAAAAAGAATTGTGTGTCTGGGCACCTCCAGCAGATACTACCTGAACACTCATATGCTGCCTTTAGAAAGCAAGTCTTTGATTTCTAAATATCTCACGTGGCAGGATGCTGGGTGCAGGTGAAGCTGCGTGCACTGTTCTCAGTCTCCCAGGGTGGCTGTCCTCTTGCAAGACTCACCAAGTGCTGCAGCTCAGATGCTAGTGTTCACTTGGAGAAGCGTAATTTAGGTGGCAACATTCCGAAAAATCCCGCCTGATGTATTTATCTACCTTGTTCCTCACGGTAGTATACAGAGGTCCCCCAAATTAAAATTTTGTAGCAAGAATACAGATTTCTCAGGGAAGGAAGTCTTTCTAATGGGGGTTGCTGCTGCCCAACTTGATGATAGAGGCTTGAATGAGCTTCCCTTCTCCCTCCCAGGGTTTGCTTCTCTTTATGACCCAGGAGCTTTCATACCGCAGAGGCAGGTGGGAAGGCATTCAGCTCCCTGTGTCAGGAGGAACCCTGGGGGCCAGCTGCTGAGCCTTGGGTGGCCAGACTGTCCCCTCACTTCCGTGTCCAGGAAAGCTGGGGGCTGGAGGAAATTTCCAAAAACAGAAGGCCAGTGGGTTGCAGGATTTTTACAATTTATATCGTCCAGCATCTTTCTACGTTCTTACTAAAACTCCAGTTTGGGCTGTGCCTGATGGAGAGGGATCCTCACAGGCATGGCCTGGGGTAGGCTCTTGTTCCCACATCAGCCAGTGGTGCCCCCAACAAGAAGGTAAAGTTAGGGGGATGGTGCCCTCTAAAAAGGGAATACAAAATCCAGGTGTGCAGGAGGGGCTGTGAAGAGGGGCTGAGGGGAAGGCACTGCAGACATGGGCTCACTTCCCCCACAGGTTTGGGAGAATTTAAGGTGCCACCTGATGAGCCCCACCTTCCCAGACTCCTCTAAAGGAGGAGGTCATCAGATCAAAGCACAGCTCTCACAATCTCAGGCTCTGAGGCTCTGCCGGGGCTGGGTGGGTGGAGGGACCCAAGAAGACCCCTCAGCTTACCTTCCAGTGACCCCAGGCTGGCACACTGCTCCCCTGGTGACCCCGACAAGCTGGGAAGGAGGCTGTGCTGGCCCTCCAGCCTCCCACTCCATGGCCTAAGCAAGCTACTTCCTGAGCCAGGGGCGAGTGCCACTGTGACCACGTGCTTAGCTCCTGACCTCCGACCACACAGCACTCTCGGGCATCAGTTTCCCAAAGGAAGGAAACCTTGAAAGGTTACCTTGCTGGGGGGTGCATGGTTTCAGCAGGGATCGGGCTGATCTGAACAGCTTCTCTAAAGTTCATTGGCCCTGAGTTTCAGTTCTGGAAACCTCAAGCTCTGGGAAAAGTGGGGGATGTGAACGGAAGGATGTGCTAGGGAAAATTCTGCGCTGGGCTTGGCCACCAACACCCCCACAAGTTTGCCTTCGTGTTAACTCCATTGTACCCGTCCTATTTCACATGGAAGAACGCAATATATAAATGATAAATAAGTGAACAACAGCTGTCTTTCATTTTGTGAACATGTGAATATTTAGGTTTTATTCACAATCTGCTGAGTGCACTGGGCCCTCCCCGCTTTTCTTGGGGGAATCAAGAATCCTCCCTGCTCTCTCTCGCTGGATTCCCCCAGGGCTGGGAGTGAGGCGTTACCTGGAGACTTGGATTGGGAGACCTTTAGAATCAGACCTTTGATCTCTCCTTGTGGCCTTTCCCAAGACCCCAGCCTGGCTCCCGTCTGCCCCCAAGCCAGCTGGGTTGGGTCAACACAGATACTAGGACAGGAAGAGACACAGCAAGCTCTGTTCACACGTCATAAACCACACAAAGGCCCCCAACCTCCCTGAGAGCCCCTTTCTCTCCCTGCCTCTTACCATACAACTTTACAGAGAACCTCTGATTTATATGAACCTATTCTTAAATATAAATAGAATATGTGATCTTTTTAAAGCCAGTCAGCACCCAGAGTGCATTTTGTCCAACCCCTACTTTCTCTACGGGGTAGAAACAAATCCACCAAGATAAGGAGCTTCAGATGTCGAAGCCGCTGCAGGTGGACAGCCCTGCTCAGCCCACAGGTGGCACCCAGTGGGCCTGCGGCACAGGCAGAGTAGAAGCTTGGGGGTGGTGTGCCGGAGTTGGGGAGCATTGTTACCTCCGAACAAAAAGGGGTGAAGTCCTCTGGGAATTAAAGAAAAAGACAACGATTTTGTTGAAGAAGGTGGAGTAATTTTACTGAGTCTAGGCCATACACCCCAATGCCACCTAAATAACCCTGGAAGTGCTTGTTTTAGGTCAGAGAGAGCAGCAGGTTCTTGGAGACCCATCTTGGGAAATTTCTTTAGCAGCTACTACCTTCTCTCAGCTTCCTAACTCATTGCTCTGGGACCAACCACCCAGAGCTGCTGGGGTGATGAAATGCAGGAACAGGCTAACCAGCCTTAGCTAGCCCTGGGAGGAGGGGGCCTGGGCAGCAGGGCCTCAGCAGGGCTTCCTGCCAGGGAACAGGTGGCTGAGAATCTCAGGTCTCTTCTCTAAACCCTCCTTCTCCCAAGAAAACAGAGGGGACGAAGCCCTTGGAGTTAGGCACACCTTGTGTGGCCCTGCATTCAGGCCTGGTCTCAGTCCAAACTCTGGGCTTTCCTGTCTTTGGGGACACCAAGGTCGCCCTCCTTGAATCTGTACTCTAGAAAATGGCAATAAAACTCCTCATAGTGTCACAGTGAAGATAAGGAAGATAATTCTGGAAAGCTTGTAGCACATAGTAGGTGTTCGAGAAATATGAGCATTTTTCTCTTCCCAGTCAGATACAGAAATGCATTTTTTTTTATCACTCCAGAGAGATATCACACAATGGGAATGTGAAGGCCACGTAAAGCTGTGATTTCTATTTACTGGTTATTAGCTTTTGCAAAGCAGTGTGACATTTATTTCAAGTTGCTGTTACTTAGCCACTGCTACCCTCCCAACTAACACTATGTGTCCCAGAGCCATTTTGTGTCATAATGAAAAAGAAACAGAGCAGCCCTCCCCTGGGAAAAAGCCCTTGGAGAGAAACCACACCGTCCCTGTGTCCCTGTGTTCCCTTTGAGATTAGCCCTCTTGTCGCAACTGGGCTGCTAATTTTAAAGTTTACCTGGCGCCGATTTTCCCTTTGGCCCCTACTCCGCCCCCGGCCCCTTCCTGTCCTTTATCCACCTCTCACCTGCACAGAAAGCCCTGGCTCCACCGCCAACTCTCCTTCCTCAGCCTGCTCGCCTGCTCGGGAGGTAACTAGCCCTAATGGAGCTGTTGACCAAGCCTGCTGTTGAGGGCCGCTTGACTTTTTGGCCCGTGTGTTGTTTCTTTCGGCTTCAAAAAAGTCCTTGGAAGTGCATTTACTGTAAATATTTGAAGTGCGTGCATGGGGGCGGGGAGCAGCGAGGCTGGATGCTCGGTCCCGGGAACCCAGGACACCACGGCAGCAGCAGAGATGCCTGTCCCTCCATCCCGACCGGCCATCCCGGCAGTGAGGGGGAGCCTTGTCCCCCAGGACGCTCAGTGGCACCTTGGTTCGGTCTCCAAGCCGACTATATGTCCTGCAGACTCTGCCCGTGCGCCGGGCACTCCCCCTCACACGCACAATTACACTCCCTTCCCTGCAAATGAGGATGTCCGACCCTCAGAGTCTGGCTAGCAGCGGTTCTCAATCTGTGGGTTGCGACCCCTCTGTAACAATGAAAATACACCCTGCATATCAGATATTTACAGTACCATTCATAACAGTAGCAAAATTACAGTTATGATGTAGCGATGAAAATAATTTTATGGTTGGGGTCCCCACAACACGTATTAGGAGGCATGGGGAAGGCTGAGAACCAGTGGCCGGACCACAAACCGCCCGCGCTGCACCCTGGAGATGGCGAAGAGGGCTGAGAAGCAGGGATGCGCAGAGCGGTCGAGCCTGGGAGCCGCGCGGACACTTGAGAGCGTGAAACGAACCGGCTCCCGGAGGCAGAAGTGGACAAACTCAAGTGCTGACGGGCGGGCGGGAGGGGACGCTCGTGCCGGCCACAGGAGACACAAGCCCCGAGCCGGACAAGGTGTCTCAGGGGTGGGACTCGGGCAGCCGCGGGGCTCTCCAGGGGACCGGGGGGTTCCCAGAGCCCGCGGGAGGGCGGGGCAGGTAACCCAATTTGAGGCTCCGAGTCTTCCAAGCCCAGAAGCTGTCCCCGCCAGGCCACACTGGCTCAACACGGCGAGCTGTTTAGGACCTCGCGGCGCAAAGGCGGGACGGCAGGAGGCCCGCACGGTGACAGGTGCGCCCTTCCGCCAATGATGGAGCCGCCGCCCCTCCCCGAGCCCCCGCCGCGCGCGCCAATGGGAGGGCGCGCTGCGCTTCAAGTGCGCGGAGGGGCGCGGGTCCCCCCACGGCGCCAGCGGCCTCGGCTAGGTGGCTGAGGGCTGGAGCGCAGAGCCAGCTCCTCGGCCCAGACGCGCCGAAGCGCACGCGTGGGAGTTTGTGCGCGTGTGAGCGCGGCCCGGGGCGCGCCGCACGGAGGATACGCCCGGACCATGGTCACCCTGGACTGAGTTTCCGGCGGCGACTTTGATTATTGGCAAATAATCACAATACAATACCAAGCCCGCGGGGATTGCCACCGCCACGCACAGACTCTAGGAACCCGCACGCGGCCGCGTCACCTACCACCGGGCCCTGATTGCCAGTCCCAAACGAGCCGATGGAAAAATCAAAAAATTTTCGCATCGACGCCTTGCTGGCGGTGGACCCTCCGCGAGGCGCCTCTGCGCAGAGCGCGCCGCTGGCCTTGGTCACGTCGCTTGCGGCCGCTGCATCTGGCCCGGGCGGTGGCGGCGGTGGGGGTACCAGCGGCAGTTGCAGCCCCGCGTCTTCCGAGCCGCCGGCGTCCACCGACCGCCTGCGCGCCGAGAGCCCGTCGCCGCCGCGCCTCCTGGCCGCGCACTGCGCGCTGCTGCCCAAGCCGGGCTTTCTGGGCGCGGGAGGTGGCGGCGGCGGCACTGGCGGCGGGCATGCGGGACCACCCCACGCGCACCCGGGCGCTGCGGCCGCCGCCGCTGCTGCTGCCGCCGCTGCCGCCGCCGGGGGCCTGGCGCTCGGGCTACACCCGGGGGGCGCCCAGGGCGGCGCGGGCCTCCCGGCGCAGGCGGCGCTCTACGGCCACCCGGTCTACGGCTACTCGGCGGCGGCGGCGGCGGCCGCGCTGGCCGGCCAGCACCCGGCGCTGTCCTACTCCTACCCGCAGGTGCAGGGCGCGCACCCGGCTCACCCCGCCGACCCCATCAAGCTGGGCGCCGGCACCTTTCAGCTGGACCAGTGGCTGCGCGCGTCCACCGCGGGCATGATCCTGCCCAAGATGCCCGACTTTAACTGTGAGTACCCGCTTGTGCCCCGGGCGGGTGCGGGAGGGCCGGCCGCGATTCTCTAGCGCGTCCCCCCTCACCCTTCCTTCCCTCTCTGCTCTGGTCTCCTCGCTTAGCGAGCTATGGAAGCGCTGCGAAGCCGCCTCAGCTCTGCTCGGGGGGCCCACTGTGTGAGATTTGCGGCGAATTATTAAAATGGCCACGCGCGGGCCTTGGCTTCTCTTTCTCTCTTAGCGGGAAAGGGCAGCTGGAGGTGTGAGACTGAACTCTAATGATTAACCTGCAGGCTGGAGAAGGAAGTGGTGGGGGAAGGCGAGCCCAAGAGCGCCCTGAATTAGCCCGGCCTGGGAATAGGGGCTCATAGAAACCTGGGGCTTAATCGCCAGGAAAGGAACTTGGCCCCAAACCCCATTCTGACCTCTGGCGAGACCCCGTCCCTCCCGCGAAGGAGAGAGCGTCAGGAGCCACGAACTAGAGAAACAGGCTCTGGGGACCTAGGGCTGCAGAGGCCTGGGCCCGCGGGACCCCGAGTGAGCCTTGCTGGGGTGCAGCCTTCCCCCAAGGGGTGCTGATGCTCTGCCTGGCTTCAACCCAAGGATGCGGGGGCTCTAAGCATCAGGTGCGGGTTCCCCGAATCCACCGCCCAGTTCCCCGCTCAGCACGCAGGTGGGACACTTCCCCCGGAGGCCTGGGCCCATTCCGGTTTTCCTGGCACACACAGGCGCAGGCGGCTGGCACTGTGCTGGCTCTCCTCACTCCCCCTCAGGGGTCCCCCACCTTTGAGTCAGACCAGAGCAGAAGATGCCTAGGCTTTACTTTCAGCATCTGAACACCCAAACAAAGAGAGCCCATTGTTTCTGGGTGGATTTGTTTAGACTGGGGAGATGCAGGCAGGGAAGGGGAAAAGCAAAAAAGAAAATAGAAACACTCTGGAATTCAGACTCTTCCTCTAGAAGACGTGGCTGTGACTAAATAGAGAAAAGCTATGACCCCAGAGGCTGGAGAAGTCACACGGGGTGAGAAAATCCCGGTTGCTCACTGTTTGCCCACAGGGCTTTTCCCAGCTCGGTCTAAGAAGGCCTGCCTGGCCACACACCCCTTCCCTTGGAGAGGCGGCCCCTCCAGACTCCCAGCAAGAAGAAGGAGCTCTCCCTCATCTCTGTTTGGGGGCTGTACCTCAGGCATTTCTGGGTCTGCTAACTCCCTGTCAGCCACTTCAACCCAGGGCACCCTTCTGGCCATGGCTACTGAGCCCAGAAACCCCTTTTGATAGAAAGCCACTGCGTTTGCCAGTATAACCTGCATTTCCCAGAACCTGGGGTGCTTACCACCACCACCCCACCCCACCCCCGGCAAGCTCAGAGGCCCATGGTCTCCACACAACCCTTCTAGGGCTCTGGACGATCACCAGCACTTCTGGAGCCTTCACAGAGCCCAAGGTCACTCGGAAAATAGATTAAAAAGGGAAACCTTTGCCAACACACCAGGCCAGGCTGTGACTCGTAATCTTGACCCAGAGGTGGCCAAATTAAAAACACAGCAGCTTTAAGTTGGGAAAAGGAATCTGTCCACCACAATCCGAAAGGCGAGGACAGTGAAGAATATCCCAAGAAACTCTCCTTCCTGGTCACTGGAAAATCTGTTTAGTTTCCTTTAATTAGTTGTCTCTGCTCATGGGATGGCCTTTCCCAAATGGTCCCTTCAGAGCCAGTGTTTTAATTAAAGTTCTAATGTATTGTCAAGTTGGGAATTCGAGGCCTTGTTTAACTAAAGCAGGGGGCGTGGGCCTTCCTATAAAGCAAATTGCGGGTCCCAGGGGAGCCTGAGCTCATCCAGGCCCAGGCTGCCCTCTTTTCTTTCCTTTGCTCTCTTTCTTTTACTGTTTAACACTTGTCAGGCTCCTGGGAAATCAAGGGAAGTCTCGTTTTGAGGTCATAAAATTCTCTGTAAGGTAACCGTGCGAAATTATGTAAATAAAGTCAGACAGACCTCCTTGAACATACCAGAAAGCCAGATCCGCCTCTGCCTTTAATTTGCGTAATGAGGATGGGCCTGAAAAGGCTTCCAGTCTCCCCAGGCTTTGCCCTCTGTGCCCTGGGGCAGGTGGGAGGGGACTTGTCAAGAAAAAAAATTTAACTGTGGGAGGACCTCTGAAGAATACGTGACTTTAGGGTCGGTTTGGTTTTTTCCCTCCTTCCCCTTCCTTCCTCCTGTTTCTTTTTCTTCTCTTCTTCTACTTCTGTTCCAAGGAGGTGGTAGTGGGACTCCCGACCAGCAGGGCCAATCCTTGCTCTCACCAGTCAGGATTTGAGCCCAACTTCAGGAAGGTGCAGTGAGGCGTGGAGGGCATGGGCATCCCTACCAATGCTCACCCAGGTGGAGAAGGCCTCAGACTTTGTCTTAGACAAAAAGATTTGATCCCATTAAGGCCAAACTGCCCAATTCCACTATGAACCCCGAGTCCCCTGTTCAGGTTGAGGGAAATGCCCAGCTAGGCGTCTGCACTAGTGGGCCAATGGGGGGAAATGGTGTGGGCTGAACGGGAGGGAGCGGTCTGGGGCTCTCACTGCCCTCCCCACCCGCAGCCCAGGCGCAGTCTAACCTCCTGGGGAAGTGCCGCCGGCCACGCACCGCCTTCACCAGCCAGCAGCTGTTGGAGCTGGAGCATCAGTTCAAGCTGAACAAGTACCTGTCGCGGCCCAAGCGCTTCGAGGTGGCTACCTCGCTTATGCTCACCGAGACCCAGGTGCGCGCCTCCCCGCCACCGCCAGGCTTTCCGAGTCCCTAGGACACTGTCACCCCTGCACTCTTGAGCCACAGGCTGTCAGGGCGGTCCAGGTAGCCGGGGTCCCGGTTTCCTGATTCAATAGATTAGGACCAGACCCGAGAATCTGCACGTAAGGCCCCTTCCCTTAACCTTAACCGTAACTCAGGCCATATTCGGGAAATTTCGCTCCAGAAGGAAATGAGGCAACACGTTGAAGTTTACGGAGATGAATCCAGCGGCCTTAGACGGCCTTGATGCAGGCCGCGGGTAGAATGTCGACGGCCCGGCCCGGGGCGTTGGGGACAGTCCGAGAGCTTCCTTAGAGCCCCCAGCCAGCTCTGGGGTTGCCGACGAGTAGTGGGGGAAGGGTAGGCATCTAAGTCCTCCAGGCTGCAGACCGCACTGGCTCCCGGGCGCTGGGGTCCAGGGTGCACGCAGAGGGGCACCAGGAGGCGGGGACGCCGGGGACGGGTTTGGCCGGGTTCTCATTCCCCCTCGTGCCTGCAGGTGAAGATCTGGTTCCAGAACCGGCGGATGAAATGGAAACGCAGCAAAAAAGCCAAAGAGCAGGCGGCGCAGGAAGCCGAGAAGCAGAAAGGGGGAGGCGGGGGCGCTGGGAAAGGCGGCGGCGCCGAGGAGCAGGGCGCAGACGGGTTGCTGGGGCCGCCCGCGGCCGGGGACAAGGCCCCCGGTCGCCGCCTGCGGGACTTGAGGGACAGTGACCCGGAGGAGGACGACGACGACGACGACGACGAGGACCATTTCCCCTACAGCAACGGCGCCGGGGCCCGCGCCGCTTCCTCCGACTGCTCCTCCGAGGACGACTCTCCGCCCCCGCGGCCCGGTGGGCCCGGACGCCAACCGCAGCCTCAGTAGGAGCCCGGCGGCCTGGCAGGTGCCTGGACCCCGCCCCGGGCCCGGGAGCTCGGCGCGGCCACCTCCCTGGGGACAGCTCGCTGGCCTGCGCTGGGGCCTCTGGTCCTGGGCGTCCCCTGCGGGCCGCAGCGCCTCTTCTGCGCTTCAGAAACAGTGAGGGGGAGACCCAGCGGGCTCAAACGTGAATTCTAGCTCTTTTAAAATTATTTTTGGTTGCGGGGGGAGGTGCTTGTGAGAAGAACCGACAACTCCCTGGGGAAGCCTCCGCCCCCCTCTCCCCGCGTCGCAGAAGGCGGAAACCGACAGTGTTAAGTGACCTCTGAAACTTGAAACCTCTGGAAACACCATTCGGCTGAGTATTGAAAACAGAAACGATTTTGTGCTTATATATCTGGGGGGCCGGGGGGACGGATGTCATGAGCGTTCAAACTGCTGGGAATCTCAAAACCGTACTGTATTTTTGTATATTGTATTTATATATAAAAGAGAAACGTCTACTTATGCATGCTAAATTATTTAGCTTCTCGCATCGCCCACGATGAAACGTTAAAATAAATTGTTTTTTTACTGGAAGAGAGTGAAAATCTTTGGGGGTACGAAAGTGGGCTTTGCCGTTTGGTTGTTGAAATGATGGGGAGGATGTCCACCCAGCGGCTGACCCCTGAGGGTGACCACCGGCAGGCCGGCTCTGCGGAGTCATCGCGTGCCGGGTGCGCGGCTCACACCTGTCCGGGACACGAGACTCGGAGGCGCAACGGTGGACGCGGCGTGTTTGTTTCCCGTGTCCTTGCAGGATCTTCCTGCTTCGTCGGCGCTCCAGGAGTGGCAATACACCACCTGAACGTTTCAGAATGTAAGTCTCAGAGGACAGACTGGCGCGGCATTTGGAGTTGGCGAGACCGTGGTGGGCTTACGCACCCTTCTCCGAAGGCGTGAACTGGGAGTGCGTCCCGTCTGCACCCCACCGACCCCGCCTGCCTTCCCTGGCAGCGGAACCGCGCCTGCTCTGGCCAGGGTCGGTTCTTTGGACCTGAGCTAAAGCGGTCAGTGGCGCCAACAGCCAGCAGCAGGGCCGTCCACCTTCGGCTGCCGCGGCCCTGGGTTAATAAACCTCGGCAGCGTGCACCACCAATCACGCAGCGCCGGGCGCCCGGCCGGCCAGGTGCTGCCCACATGCGGACCCCACCCGCACTCGCGCTCCGCCAGGGCCAGGCGCTCTCCCAGCTCCCCTTTGGGTCGCGGAACTGGTGACCACCCAGGGCCCGGGAAACTAAAGATCAGCTGGTGCCCAGCTGGTGCCTCCCGTTTCCCTAGGACTGTCACTTTCTCCCCAGCACCCGGGCTAGGGTGAGCAGCCTCCTCCCCCAGCTGATAAATGAGTTCAGAGGGGCCAGGCGTTTCATTTGGGTGATTACCACGGGCGATGGAGGCCACTCCTCTGCCTCAGGGCCGGGGCGAGATTAATATCCTCTGCGGCAGCTCATTATCACGCCCGGCTCCTTCCATAAAATGCAGCCTCAGCCAAGGTCGGGGGCGCGGTTGCCGGCGCGGGCAGCAGGGCGGGCCTGGCCACCTGGAGTCCAAAGGTGGTCTGCAGAGCCCGGGCTGGGTCTGCAACTGGGGAGCAGAGAGAAAGGCTGAGGAAAGTGGATGGGCAGGTCAGAGGGGGAGGGACGTGCCTCTGAGATTAAAAAAAAATGCAGTCCGTGCAAATCTCTTCTTAATTTATAACACATTGCAGAGGGTCAGCCTGAATCAATATCTCCACTGGGTCCTTCCACATCTGGGGGTTATCTCCCCCCTGAGCTCCGCCAGCCCAGCCTCGGTGTCCCCCACCCCAAGCCTGGGCAGCCGGGAGGGCGAGGGCTCGGGCCTGGAAAAGGCGGTGCAACATGTGGCCTGGGAGCTCCGGGTGCCCGGGTCTCAGCCGAGACTCTGCCCCTGCACCCAAAGGGGTGGACTCCCCCTGGGGACCAGGCAGAGGAGCGGTACAGGAAGACCCGGCCACCGTCAGGATCCACCCCTGCCCCGACCCAGCAGACCCAGCAGGGCAAGGCCTGGTTCTGCGCCGAGAAGGCTGGACGTGCTGGCGGCCCCTGCGTCTCCAGCCAGCCGCTCACTCGCGCTGGAATTTATCTCACTAATAAATTTGATGATCAATTCCTTCTTGTCACACCAGCTCTTCCCCAAATCAATTATAGCAAATTTAAATATAATCACTGGCTCATCCTCACCCACTCCGGGCACGGTGAACAATTCATTCCGCCTAATGAATGGTTGTGAGGCTCGCCCTGCCGGCTTTCTGGAGCGCGTGCCCCACCCCGGGGCGTCGCACTCAGGGTCCCTGACTGGGCTCGGATTGGGGCAGGGGTCACCCTCAGGGCTCCGGCCTCAAACTACACCCGAGTCTCAACCTCAGAGGCACAAAGTCTTTGCAGCCCCAAGAATCTGGTAGTCAGGACCCAGAGCTGGGTCTACACAATCGGACTCCAGAGGGAAACTGAGGCATTTTTCAGCCTGGCCCCAGGCTTCCCTCAGGGGAAACTCTTGCTCTACGGTCTTTGGGTTCTGTGTCCCAAAGTAAGCCAGGGTGGATGGGGGCATAGAAGGGGAGGTCATTGTGACCCTGTGGCTGGGTCCCCATCAGGGGTCTCCTCCCCAAACTGACTCTGTCCCCTGGAACCCCTACTTGGCCCCCTTGACCTCGTGAGGGCTGGATCTGTTTGCTCGTTGGTCACACTATTGAGAAAGACACGCCTTGCCCTGTGTGAGTTCCTCGGCATGTGAAAAGCATGAGCATAAAGCCCTTTTCACGACAGGAGACAGACTAGGGGCACTGCACAGCCGGCCAGGACATCTGGCCAAAAGGTGAGGCCAGAAAGAGACACTGGTTAATAGGTTAATACCAGAGTCAGGGAAGTACAGAAACAACTAGAAAACAGAGGAAATGGGCCTGCACCTCCACCACCAGCTTCCTTCGTCACCGTCCCCAGACAGAGGTCAGCTTGGAAGACTTTCCTTCCTAATACAGGCAACAAAAATAAAAACAGTGGGGCCGCAGCAAACTGAAAAGCTGCAGTGTGCCACAAGGACGCTCTCTGCAGAGAGAGAGGCGGCCTGGGAGGAGAGAAGAAGATATTTGCAAACCATACATCTGATAACAGGTGACTATCCAGAATATATAAAGGACTCCCTCAACCCAAGAACAACAAAATCAAAATAATCCACTTTTAAAATGGGCAAAAGACTTGAATAGACAGTTCTCCAAATATATATATATATACACACACACACATAAATGGCCACAAATGTACTGAAAAGATGCTCAGCATCACTAATCGTGGGGAAATGCAAATCAAAAACACCAACACTGGCGGCGCCTGTGGCTCAAAGGGGCCGGCCCCATATGCCGGAAGTGGTGAGTTCAAACCTGGTCCTAGCCAAAAACCCCCCCACCAACACCACTCACACCTGCTGGGGTGGCGAGCAAACAACGGGAAAGTCGGTGTAGGTGGTGAGGATGTGGAGGGTCTGGGGCGCGTGTGCACCTGCGGCCCTGTGGGGAACAATCCAGAAGTTGCTTAAAATTAAAAACAATTACCACATGATCCAGCAGTCTCAGCTCTGGGTCTATATCCAAAAGAATCAGAAACACGGTCTTGAGGCGGTCTTTGTTCCCAGCGGCTTGGGGCAGGGGTCGGCTCACAGGTGATGGCACAGGGGAAGCGTGGTGCCCACATCCAGCAGGGGTATTACTCGGGCTGAAAAAAGGAGAAAGCCCTGTCTTAGACTACCACGTGGATGGCCCTTGAGGACTTTATGCTACATGAATAGAGCCAGTCAAGGAAAGACAAATCGCGGAAGACTCCTCTAAGGAGGGTGAGTCACACTCCTGCGAACAGAAGTGGTCGCTGCGGGTGCCGGGTGGCTGGGGAGTTGGTATTTCTTTGAGCTAGAGATCCAGCTTGGGAAGATGAGAACGTTCTGGAGATGGTTTCATAACGATGTGCACATAGTCCTCCCTAAGGTCCCCCCCAGCGCCTCCCAGGTTGACTGGCTCCTTGAGTCTGCGGCCTCCCCCGCCCCCAGGAAGGGGACAGGTCCGAGTCCGGCTGGGAGTGGCCCGGGATGCGCGTGGAGGGGACCCGCTGGGCCTCGGGTGGGCGGCGCGGGGCGTCCCCACAGCCCCCCAATATCAAAGTCCTGCGGTGCATTGCGCCTCCCTCAATAAAACTAACCCCTTGGGAGGTGTGACCACCGCCGAGAATGCCGCAGTGTTCAGACTACAAGGCCAAGTGTGGTTTTCAGATTTGGTTTTTATGGTCGGATTAGAGTTTATTTTCCATAATAGGGCACCTAATAAAATTCATAAAGCCGGCCGGGCCTCCAGCTGGTGGCCTCGTTTACCACTTTCAGTTCGTAAATCACTTTACGACCTGCCGGGTGCGTCCCAAACTGCACGCGGACGGGAAAAGCGGCGTCCACGGGCGCGTCCGCGCCGCGCTCGCCCCGTGGAGCCCCGTCCGCCCGGGTGGGCGCCCGGCACCAGCGCAGCGCACCTGCTGGAGCCCCCGCCCGCCCCCCGGCCCCGCGCCGACCCTGCATTCCGCGGCCGCGCACCTGGCCGCCCCCCCCAGAGTACACACCGCGGCGGACAATGCGCGCCCCTCGGGCCATTGTCCCCTCGGAGCTCAGGGCAGGACAAAGGTGCCCCCCAGCCGGCCGCGGCCGGAGGCGGGGCCGCGGTTTACCCAGCTGGGGGGAGGAACAAAGGCCCGCGGCCTTATCTCGGCCGGGGTGGGGGGGCGGCCGGCCCGGTGGGAACCTGGGCGAAGCGCGGGCGCGGGGTCAGGCCGGGGGCGCGCGGGGGCTGGGGGTGTCGCCCGGGCTGCGGCCTGGGGGGCCCCTCCCACCGGCGTGATCCGAGGGGGGCGACCTTGGGGGCTTCCGGCTGCCGGTGCCCACCGCCCTACCCTGGCGTTTAAAGAGGCGCAGGAAACGCACCCCGGAGGCCTCGGGTGCCCTGGAGGAAAACACTGAGGGCGGGCGGTGGGACTGGGAGAGTGAGGGTCACCCCACGCCTGGAGCCCGCCCCCATGTGCGAAGTTAACCCGTTTTTATTATCGTGCCTGTGCTTTGTTGCTTAATATTACATTTCATCTTCCTACCTAATATCCTTTCTCTCAAGCATAAAATTTCCTTGTCTATGGTGAAATCGAAAAAAGGAGAGAGAAGAGTGAGGATCGGTTCTGGGCAGCGGAGCTGTGAGCGGAAAGGCCAGCCCGTCATTTCCCCTGAAAGATCAGCCGGGAGCCCAGTGGCTGGAGGCGCCTTGCTCGGCGCAGCCCCAGGGGCTTAGCTGCCTCGTGCAAACTGCGTCTCTGCTAGTGGCCTTCTAAGCCCGGCCCCCGGGAGGTCTGGTGCTCTGGGTCTTCACGTCACAGACGGCACTGTCATAGGCAGTGCGCGCGTGTTTTGTAATAGATGAACCTGTAAAGCGAACACACACTGCGCTTTTCCTTCCGTTTGCAACATGCTCGCTTACCTTTCACCACACAAGTCAGTTTATCCCCGTGGGTAATTCACCCCAGGACCCAGATCCACTATGTCCTCGCTTGGTTACAGGCGAACCTTATTTTATTGTACTTTGGAGATAGTTTTTGAAAGTTGAAGGCTTGGGGCGACCCTGCATCGAGCAAGCCTGCTGTGCTATTTTTCCAACAGCGTGTGCTCATTTTGCATGTCTCTGTCACATTGTGGTAATTTTCAAAATGTTACAATTGTAATTGTTCTGGGGTCCATGAACCTTGCTGGAATAAGGCAGCAAACAGCCGATAAATACTTTGTGTGCTCCAACGGCACCGCTGGCTGTTCCACTGCCTCTCCCTCCAGGCCTCACTATTCCCTGGAATACAACCCTATTGAAATTAGGGCAATTAATAACCCTATCATGACTTCTCAGTGTTCAAGAGAAAGGAAGAGTCAGAAGTCTCTCACTTTCAGTCAAAAGCTAGAAATGATTAAGCTTAGTGAGGAAGGCTAAAGGGAGGAAAGGCCTGGGTGGCCTGGCTCAGGCCTGCAGTCCCAGCACTCGGGAAGCCAGAGACAGGAAGATCACTGGGGCCCAGGAGTTTGATGCTACAATGAGCTGTGATCCCACCCCTGCACTCCAGCCTGGGCAACAGAGTGAGACCCTGCCTCTACATTCATTAATTCTTTAATCCAAGAGAGGCTGAAAGCTTGGCCTCTTTGACTCTTTCACCAGTTAGCCATATTGTGACCACCAAAGGACAAGTTCGTGAAGGAAATTAAAAGTGCTACTGCAGTGAACACATGAGTGATAAGGAAGCAGAACAGCCTTATTGCTGATAATGGAGAAAATTTTAGTGAGCTGGATAGAAGATGGAATCAGCCATAGCATTCCCCTAGCCAAAGCCTAATCCAGAGCAAGGCCCTGACATTTTTTTTTTTAAGAGAGTCTTGGGGCAGCATCTGTGGCTCATCAAGTGACGCGACAACCCCATATACCGAAGGTGGCAGGTTCAAACCCGGCCTTGGTGAACTGCAAAACAGAAAAATAGCCAGGCATTGTGGTGGGCGCCTGTAGTCCCAGGCGCTCAGGGGGCCGAGGCAAGAGAATCACCTAAGCCCAAGAGTTGGAGGTTGCTGTGAGCTGTGATGCCACAGCACTCTACTGAGGGCTAAAAAGTGAGACTCTGTCTCTATTTAAAAAAAAAAAGAGAGAGAAAGTCTTGGGGGCAGCGCCTGTGGCTCAGTGAGTAGGGTGCCGGCCCCATATACTGGAGGTGGTAGGTTCAAACCTGGTCCCGGCCAAAAACTGCCAAAAAAAAAAGAGACAGAGTCTTAGGCTGGGTGTGGTGGCTCATGCTTGTAATCTCAGTACTTGGGTGGCTGAGACGGGTGGATTGCCTGAGCTCACAGGTTTGAGACCAGCCTGAGCAAGAGGGAGACCCTGTCTCAAAAACAATAGCCAAGCATTGTGACAGGTGCCTATAGTCCCACCTACTCCGGAGGCTGAGGCAAAAGAATTCCTTAAGGCCAAGAGTCTGAGGCGTCTGTGATTTGTGACACCACAGCACTCTACCCAGGACAACACAGACTCTGTCTCAAAATAAAAATAAAAAAAACAGAGGGCAGTGCCTGTGGCTCAAAGGAGTAGGGCACCAGTGGCGGGTTCAAACTCAGCCCCCGGCCAAAAACTGAAAAAAAAAAAGAAATAAAAAAAAGAGACAGGGTCTTGTCCTGTCACCCAGATTGGTGTACAATGGTGTGATTGTACATCACTGCAGCCTCGAGCTCCTGGCCTCAAGTGATCTTCCCATCTCGGCTCTAGGCATGAGCCACCCACCTCGCTTCAACTCTACAAAACCTGGGAGAAGAGAGGAAGCTACAGAAGAAAAATGTGAAGTTAGTAGAGGTCGGTTCAATGAAGTTTAAGGAAAGAAGCCAAAGTGCAAGGTGAGGCAGCCAATGCTGATGCAGAAGGTGCAGCGAGGTGTCCAGATCTGGCTGAGATCATTGATGGAGGTGGCTGCACTGAACAAGGGATGTTCATGGGGATGAAACGGCCTTCTGTGGGCAGAACATGCCTCCCGGCACTCTCATGGCTGGAGAGGAGAAGTCAGTGCCTGGCTCCAGAGCACAGGCTGACTCTTGGGAGGAGCTAATGCAGCTGGTGACCCTAAGCTGAAGCCAGTGCTCACACACCATTCTGAAAACCCTGAGGCCCTTAAGAATTATGCTAAATCTGTTCTGTCTGTGCCCTAGGTGATGACACACCTGTTTAGTTTTTAATTTCAGTAGAATTAAGGGTTATGAGTGTCTACTTTTTTTTTTTTTTTTACATGGATGAAGCACATCTGTTTACTGAATATTTTAAGCTCTCTGTTGAAACCTACTGCTCAGGCTCGGCGCCCATGGCTCAGCAGGCTAAGGTGCCAGCCACGTACACCTGAGCTGGCGGGTTCGAATCCAGCCTGGCCCACCAAACAACAATGACGGCTGCAACCAAAAAATGGCCGGGCATTGTGGCAGGCGCCTGTAGTCCCAGCTACTTGGGAGGCAGAGACAGGAGACTCGCTTGAGCCCAGGAATTGGAGGTTGCTGTGAGCTGTGATGCCATGGCACTCTATCCAGGGTGACAGCTTGAGGCTCTGTCT
>CAUYON010030973.1:0-23310 GCA_963573935.1 Arctocebus calabarensis
GCCTCAGCCTTCCAAGTAACTGGACTACAGGTGCATGCCACCACGCCTGACTAATATGTCATTTTTTTTTTTTTTGAGACAGAGCCTCAAGCTGTCACCCTGGATAGAGTGCTGTGGTATCACAGCTCACAGCAACCCCCAGTTCCTGGGCTCAAGCGAGTCTCCTGCCTCCGCCTCCCAAGTAGCTGGGACTACAGGCACCCACCACAACGCCCGGCCATTTTGTTTGGTTGCAGCCGTCATTGTTGTTTGGTGGGCCCAGACTGGATTTGAGCCCGCCAGCTCAGATGTACAGGGCTGGGTGCCTTAGCTCGTTGAGCCACAGGGGCCGAGCCGAGAATAAAGTTTTTTGTACTATTCATTAAGATTTTTTGAATTTCTTGGGTGTCTGTTTTTATTTTGCCTTTGTCATTTCTGATTGATGATACTATGGACTTGAATTTTCTATTTTTGGTTAGGTTGGCCGAAAGTTTATCAATTTTGTTCAATTTTCAAAAACCCAACTTTTTCATTCATTGATCTTTTGAATAATTCTTTTGCTTTCAATTTCATTTGATTCTAATCTAATCTTAGTTCTTTTTCTTCTGCTGCTGGGTTTGGGGTTGGAATGTTCTTCCTTTTCCAGTTGCTTAAGATGTCCCATTAAGTTATTGACTTCTCTATCCGTTCTCTTGAGGAAGGCTTGCAATGTTATAAATGTCCCTCTTAGGACTGCCTTTGGAGTATCCCACAGGTTCTGATAATTCATCTCTTCAGTTAGGTTTTGTTCCAAAAATTTGGCAATTTTCTTCTTAATCTCATCTATAACCTAGCTATCATTCAGCATGAGATTATTTAGTTTCCATGACTTTGTATGAGTATGCAGATACCTGTTATTGGTGAGTTCAAATTTTATTGTGTGATGATCCAAGAAAATACGAGAAATAATTTCTATACTTTTACATTTGCTGAGGTTAGACTTGTGACTAAGATGTGATCAATTTTGGAGACTGTTCCATGGGCTGATGAGAAGAATGTGTATTCAGTTTTATTAGGATGAAATGTTCTGTAGATGTCTGTTAAATTCAATTGTTTTATGGTGAAGTTTATGTCCAAAATTTATCTGCTTAGTTTCTTATTGGAGGATCTATTCAATACTGCCAAAGGGGTGTTAAAATCTCCAACTATTATGATGCTGAAAGATATTAAATTGTTCATGTCTGTTAGGGTCTCCCTGATTTCCATTTGCCTGGATTATAGATGCCTGTCTCTTCACCCTGTGCCTATATTTATCCTTTAAGGTACAGTGAGATTCAGATATCTGGCCTGAATTTTTGTATCCAGTCAGCCAACCTTTGCCTCTTAAGAGTGCAGTTTAAGCTATTCACATTAATTGAGAGTATTGATAAGCCTGGTAGTATTTTGGATGTTAAGTTTTTCAAAAGTCCAGTGGACATTTTAAATCTTTCACCACTGGGGAAATTGAGTTTTGGTCAAGAATTTCAGAGTGAGTTTACTTTAGTGCTAGAGCATTGTGCTGGTCATTATGGAGGATGGGTCTGAGGATATCACAAAGAGCTGGTTTGGTAATGGCAAATTTCTTCAACATGTGCATGTCATTAAAGTATTTAACTTCTCTGTCATAAATGAAACTCAATTCAGCTGGATACATGATCCTGGGCTGAAAGTTGTTTTATTTTAGGAAATTGAAGTTTGATGATCATCCTCTTCTGGCTTGAAAAGTTTCAGCAGAGAGATCTTCAGCCATTCTAATATTGTTCCCCTTGTAGGTTATAATTTTCTTATGTCTGGCTGCTTGCAGAATTTTCTCCTTCATATTAACTTTGGCAAAGTTAATTACAATGTGTCTAGAAGATGCTTTATTTGGCTGAGTCATGCTGGGGTTCTGAAACTGTCTGTTCTCTGAATTTCAGTATCTCTTGCCATGCTTGGGAAGTTCTCCTCAATTATCTCTTGGAGTAGAGTATCTGCCTTTCTGACCATCTTCTTCTCCTTCAGGGATTCCTATGAGGAGAATATTTGCTGTTTTGAAGTGGTCCCACAATTCTCTCAGGGAATGATCCATTTTTGCTCTCCACTTCTCTTCCACTTTGAGCATTTTGGAGCATTCAAAAGCTTTGTGTTCAGTGTTAAGGATCCTTTCTTCTGCCTGCTTCATTCGGTTACTGAGGGATATTACTCTATTTCTCAGGTCTTTGAGGGCTGCAAGTTCTTGCCTTAATGTGTCAAAATCTTTGGTGATTTTGTCTTTGAATTCATTGAATTTTTGAGACACGTTTTGTATAGCTCCTTGAATTTCTAATTCCACCTTTCCCTCCATTCTGTTAATCTTATTTGCAATCCAAATTCTGAATCCGATTTCTGATATCTTAGTCATTTGTTTATGAATGGGATTTTCTGTTGTGTCTCCTTTGTCTTTCCTTGGGGGAGTTGATGTACTCTGATTATTCGTGTTGCCAGAGTTTTTCTGCCCCATGATTATTTTTCACCATTTGGCTAGAGAAACTGGCAAGGTGAAATTAAATTGAGGGCTCCTGGAGTTGTAATTAACTAGCCCTTTACCAAGGAACTGGGACTGGTGATTGTGACTTTTCTTTTAGAGCTTTACAAAGGTCACATTCAGAACTACAACCTAAAACTCTGGGGACCTGCTTGGTGTGGTGGGGCTAGATGGCTCTGACAGGTATTTAGCTAGTCTCTGTCCAATCCTAGTGAATCAATGGCTTTGGGCTGAAATCTCAGCTGTGGAGATATATAAGCAACTAAGACACCCTGCCTCCTCCACCATAGGCAACAACTGGAAGAGGAGAATCTCACACTCCCACAACAACACAGCCAGGGTACAACCTTGGTGGGTCCCCGGGTGATTGGCCCAGGTCAAGAGTTCCAAACCAATTGTCCCAGTCGACACAAACACTGTTTACATGGGACAGTTCAAAAGGTCTTCAGCATCTAGGCAGTGGGTATACACTGGCAGCTCAATTTGACCCCAGTGGAGGGACTATGGAGATGCCACCATTGTCAGGGGTGGTGCTGCTGGTCTGAGATACTGCTATGTGCAGGTCGCAGGAGCCTCTGGGGAGCTAGAGGGCTTTGCCACTATCTGCAATGATCATAGGAGCCTGGCGGGGAACTGGAGGGAGGAGCTGCTGATCCCCCACCTTGGGCTGCAGGAGCTGGGTGGGAAATGGAGTTTGGAGTTGCCAACCATAGGCTGCACAGGTTGCAGGAACTGGTTGGGACTTGCTGGCCACAGGGTATGGGTAGCAGAAGCTGGGTGGGAGTTGCTGGCTCCCTGCTGAGCAGGGGAGCAGGTGGGCTGTGGTCCCTGGTGGTCAGTAGGATGGGTCTCGATTTATGCTCTTTCCAACACCGGGCAAGTCTCTCTCCCCTTGTGACTCCTCAACTTGATTAAAGTTATAGTTTCAGTGCAACAGCCCCACAGTTCATAAGGTGCCCTGCCCTAGCAAAAATCTGCCAGTGCTCTAGATTTTTGCAGGGCCTAGTCCTCCAGACTGCCAGGAGAGTGGGGAGGAGTGGATTGGTTGTTCAGGAAGGTAGGGAGAGTATTAGATTAACTTTTGGCCCAGGCAAGAGACTGCCTGGGCTTGCAAGTGGTATCTCTCCATGAAGGAAGTCCCAGCCCTCAGTCGTTTTCTCTTCTTTGGTGAAACAAAAGGTCTTGTGTTTTCTACTTGCCTCAAGCTGCTCTCCTGGAGGGATGGGGAGGGGAAGGATTCTTGTCCTCTTTGGGATGGGTTTTGTACCTGAAATTTATTTCCTTGGAGTCCCAGCTTATCGCAGCAGGGATGATGTGAACCTATGGATCCTCTCTCTCAGCTCAGCTCCCGATCTTCTGCTTTATTGGATTATTTCTGGCCATTATTTCTCTCTCTGGATGGGAGCCTCTTCCGAAAGCTGGCTTCAGTTGGCCATCTTGACTCCCTTCTCTCCCTAGTTAACCTTTTGCCTACTCAAAGACTTCAATTGTTTTTGTGCCTTTTAGAAATGAGTTGCCACCTCTTGTTTGCAGATGCTCCCATATTATTCTTTCTGTTTGCCTTTAATTCTGTCACTTTTATTATACTGAAACCTAAAAGTAAAGATGCAGGAAAGTTTTTGTGCTAATTTCCATTTTGAACTTAGTATTACTCTTTTTTGTTTGAATTTCATTTCTTTTTCAATAGATTTAGGAGATACAAATGTTTTTGTTACATATATGAATTGCATAATGCTGAAATCAGGGCTTTCAGTTGTCTACCACCAGAATAGTCTGTGTTGCACCTGATAGGTGAGGTCAGTATTATTCTTAAATCACATTCATTCTTTCCTTCTTCCACAGCAGCTTATGGCTTTAGACATAGAAAATAGTTTTCTGTTACTTTCCATAGACTTGATGCCCTTAAATTTGCTTTAACACAGCATAATTTGTCTTTTTCATCTCACTAATTCCATCTGCTTATGTGACTTTTATGTTAGAAACTTCCTCACGGTTCCTTGTGGTCTGCAGGATAAACTGTGTGCCAAATAACTGACCAGTGCTCTTCTATTAACTCTTTCTTGCTTTCTTTCTTTGTTTTTTGAGACAAAGTCTCACTATGTCACCCTTAGTAGAGTGCTGTGGCATCACAGATCACAGTAACCTTAAACTCTTGGGCTTAAATGATTCTCTTGCCTCAGCCTCCCAAGTAGCTGGGACTACAGGTGTCCATCAAAACACCCAGCTATTTTTTTTGTTGCAATTGTTATTGTTGTTTTAGCTGTCCCAGGCTGGGTTCCAACCAACCAGCTTCAGTGTATGTGGCCAGCGCTATAACCACTAAGCTACAGGTGCTGCCTCACTCTTATTTCTTGTGTTTTTTAATAAGCACTCTTGTCAAAGCAAACTAAATTGCCCATCTCTTCCCAGCATGCCTTGCTATCTCACAGTGTGTTGTCGCCCTTTTCTCAGAGGGCACCCCTTGCACCTAGCCTTAGCTCCAGCTCCCTGTTGGGTGACCCCCATGTCCACCAAGGGTCTGTGAAGGTTGATTTTCTTTCGGGTTATATCTCCTCTCTTTTGTATACCCATGGTACCTTATATTTTATGGTATTTGCCAAGTTTTTAAATTGTTGTATCCATTTTCTTCCTAAATGAGAGCCCCTTGAGGACAGAGGCTGTGTCTTCTCTTTCTCTTACTCATAGTTCAGCGTTTCCTGCAGTTTGTGCTTCATAAATGTCCACAGAACAAATTGATGGCTGTGTTCACATTTCCTTCCTATCTATCTTTGTTCAGACTTATGACAGTTTCATCAGTGAAGAGAACATGCCTCAGTAATTTTGTAGTTCTTTTCAGTTATATCTCAAAATCCCAGTGGAAGTAGCATTGCCATTGGTTTGTCACATCCCCATTATGCCTTTTCATCATGGCTCTCATTTTCCTGGATTTAGCCTTTATAGGACAAACACAGGTAACATCTATCAGTCTTTGGATCCTTTATTTAATCTAACTGCACTGTTCATATTTGCTTATTAACATATAGGAAAAATAATGGACTTAGAGGCTTTAGAGTCATGAAAATGTTGAGCCTTATGATATATTAGAAATTGACCATAATATGCATCTTAGAAGGGTACAGGTGAAACTTACTAAATGGAGAATACAAATGTCTTCATACAATAACTAAGAAAGTGCCATGAAGGGTATGCTAAACAGTTTGATGAAAACATTTCAGCTTGTATATGAACCCAGCATATTGTACCTCTTGATTGCACTAATGTATGCAGCTATGATTTAATAAAATAAATAAATAAATAAGAAAAAAAGAAATTAACATAATAAACATTTCATCCATGGATCAAGGAGCTCTATGTGACCCAAGAGAAGGGGAGCAGCTTCTTAGGGTCAGGAAGTGTATCAATGGTTGAACCAGGATTAGTACCTAGATCTCCAGATGTATAATTTGTGCTTTTTCTAGTTTGTGTGAGTATATTCACTCACCTGTCTCCCCTCCCACATATATATACACAGAGGACTTTGCACTTCCAAAATTTCTTTTAATGAAATAGAAAATTGAACATAAGTTTAACTACTTAGTGCTAACACAGTTGAATTTATTAAGCTCTTTGAATTATTTTCTGTCTTTAGGTGTTCCAACAAGAATTTATATATTTTAAGCAGATGAAATATTAGCAGGATTAATGGGGTACTTTTCACTCAGTGGGACTGTTCTGAGCCCAGATTGCCACTAGGCAACCTTGGCCTCTTCTCAGTAAATTCCTAGGTGTTGATAAAACCTCCTCTACTCCCCACCTCCAAAATGCCTTCTTACAATTCCAAATGTTTTCTAGGGAGGCATTATTGGCCAGTTGAGATCAGAAGAGGTCAAGAAGGGCTGATATATGCTGTTTCTTTGATGAGCAAACTTCTGCCTCAAGAGATGAGTTTACTCACCTAAACCCACAGACAAGGCTGTTAGTATTAGTGGAATGAGACTGATTATTGTGATAACTGGTGTTATGGTCTTTCCATTAGATTATTGATTTATTTCCATCCTAACCCATATTATGACCCTCTTAGTGATGTGCACACTTAACCAGGGATTGTTAACAGGATGGAGAGATGGAGACAAAGAGTAAGGTGCCAAGGTCCAGAGAAGGACAGAGAGGTAGAGGCAGCAGCATTCTATACCCAAAAAAACTCCCCTAAGGTCTGAAAAGGATGAAACAGACCAAATTAGAGATAAAACAAATCTTTAATGCACTTTGAGTGCATTGGTGCCAAATGATAGGGAAGGCAGTTCATTGCTTTGTTAAAATGTTCTTAGTAATCTGCTTTCTGAGTGGGGTTGCTGGATTGCAAATCTCAAGCATTTCCCCATAGGAGTAGGCAACATGGCATCCATTTGGGTGGGAGTGAGAGGGAATCATAATTACTTAAGGTATTTTGTGGTTTGAGGCCTGAGAATTCTTACTGTTGTTAAAAGAGCCTGCGGACTGCAGGAAAGGCCTGGATTTTGTGAAGGGATGACAGATCACAGGGTTTTTCAGATCACAGGGCTTTCCAGTCCTGGCTGATTTACCTGAAAGGGAGGATAACGCATAGGCTGCCTGCTGCAGGGCAGTGTGGCTAGGGAAGCACAGGGTGGGGCAGACCCTTGGGAGGCTCTGTCTATTATTTTTTAACTCTTTGCTTTACCTATGTGTATTATACATTCTCATGGCTTTGTCTCCCTGTCTATCCCATTCCTTTCCTGTGAAAAACATTTAATTCCTTCAAGATTCATCTATTAGATGGGGAGAAAGGTGCCAAAGTAGTAGCCCTAAAAGGCTTCGACAAGAATAAAATAAAATAAAATAAATAACTTGAATTGTTTGTCTTGTTGCCTCTGGACCAGGGAAACAGATCTGGTTGGCCACATTAGCTCTGGCCTAGGGCAACTTATTGAACCATTTTGTGCTTCAGTTTCCTCTCCATCCACACCATTTCATTACCTCTCTTTCTTGTTGCAAATCTTTGAAATTAAAATTTCATTTTGGGTTCTGTTTGGATGCTAACTGTGGCAAAACATTGGGGAGTAATAAAGAGAAGGAAAAAATGAAAAAGGGTTAGGAAAGAAGAAAAAATCAGCAACTATGACCTTAACCATGCTAATGTCATGAGTTATCTGAGACATTGGAATTAAGCTTATGACACTGAAGCTTGTACATAGGAAATTTTAGGTCAAAATGGAGGGGCAGAATGGGAGATGCATGGAAGTCCAGAGGTGAGGGTGGGGATCAAGGATGTTTTGGGTTAGGGGAGACCATCTGGCTTTTTTCTGGAGGAGTTCGGGAAATATGGCCCCATCTCCTTGTAAGAAATAAATTACCCCAAAGTTCAGAATCCAGTTCAGAAAAATGCAGTCAACATGCTGCCTCATTTGTTAGACATTTGCACATGGAAAAAGATACCCATCTGGCCTGGGTTCTGGAGAGAAGCCATGGACCAATTATTTATTATGGTTGATGTTAAACTTGATCACCTGCTTCACTTACTGTTTACCAGGTTTTTGTGCTATAAAATTACTCTTTTCCCTCTTTTTTCCATACTACTCCTTGGAAGGAAGTTACTACTTATATAAGGAAAAAAATTCTCATACTTAAAGACAGTGAGAATTTACATTCTAATTCCCTGAGAATGAAGTATATGTGTAATTATATATAATTGGAATTAGTCTGCATTGGAGATTTGTCTATTCTCATTTATTTATTTAGGCATGGACTCATGATACTTACTGCATACTTTAGGTTATAATTAAATACTACTTTACTTTTTTTTTGTTCTTTCAGTTGGTATATCTTTTTGATGTACCACCATCAGTGTGGATTTTTTTTTTTTTTAGTACTTCCTTAGTTTATAACACTATAAGTTTCTCCAGTTTTATCTTACATGTTTCCTGACAACTGCTTCTCTAAAGACCCTTGGTCTTTTGTTTTGGAGAATGGTGTTAGAAACCAAGAGTTGGATATTAGGTGTGTTCTACTACTAATGTTTTGTTGCTTCTTCGCCATTTTAGCTGAAAGAATAAAAAAAATTTATACTAAACTGTTTATTATACACATATCTATAAATATGTCTATTGTAAATATCTGTCTATATTTAGCTAAATATAAATTTGTACTAGTGTTTCCCATTCTAATCTAGTATACATGCATTATTCCAGCTCATTCCCCTTGCTAATTGTAACCTTCCACTCAAAAGTTAAGAAGTCTGGCTCCTCCCATCCTTCATTCATTTATCCAGTCATTTGATTCCACCATACATGCACAGCAGTCTCGGAACTGTTACCCTCTGTCTCCAGGGGAAATCAAGCCACCAACTCGAGTGCAGGGCTGTGCATAGTGCCTTTTGCCTGTAGTATTACACATCCCCCTCATTTCCAAAGTTACTCATGTCTTTATCTTTGTCCTTTTAAGTGAGGCTGTTTCATGCACTTGTTATATATAGTAATATTTTTAGGTCATATCCTGCATTCCACCTTTGAATCTTTCAACTTCCTAAATCATTATTTTTTTACTTGTTTACATTAAGGTTCATCTTTTGTGCCTTAAAGTTCTCTGGGTTTTACTAAATGCATAATTTTTTATGTCATATATTCACAATTGTAGTGTCACATGGAATAGTCTCACTGCCTTAAAAAATCCCTGTGGCTCAGTGGGTAGGGTGCTGGCCCCACATACTGAGGGTGGCAGATTCAAACCTGGCTGTGGCCAAACTGCAACAAAAAATAGCTGGGTGTTGTGGCGGGCGCCTGTGGTCCCAGAGACTCGGGAGGCTGAGGCAAGAGAATCACCTAAACCTAGGAGTTGGAGGTTGCGGTGATAAAGTGAGACTCTGTCTCTATAAAACAAACAAACAAACAAACAAAAAAAAAACCCTGTGTTTCACCCATTCAATCCTTTCCTCCTCAAACTTTGATAATAGCTGATCTATTTAACATTTCTATAGGTTCATCTTTTATAGAACAACATGTAAATAGATTTGTGCACTGGAAAGCCTTTCAGACTGGCTTCTTTCACTTAGTGTGCATTTAAGATTTGTCCAAGTATTTGTATAGCTTGATAGCTTATTCTTGTATTAATTGATAAGTGGCATTCCTTTGTATTTATGTACCATATACTAGCAATTGCACTTCTTAGTAGTTACCCAACTAATTTGAAAACTTAGGTCCATACATAAAATAGCACCTGAATGTTTATTCATAATTTCCACAAACTAAGCAGTCAAGATGCCTTTCAATGGGTAAATAGACTATGGTATGATTATGATTAGCTTCTTAAGAAACTGAAGAAACTATATTACAAATCAGTTGTACCATTTTTCGTTACCACTATCCATGAAAGAGAATTTCTTTCTTTTTTTATTGAATCATAGCTGTGTACAATAATTCAGTCATGGGGTACAGTTTGTGGGCTTCACATACAATCTGAGATATTTTTATCAACCTAATTGACATAACATTCATGAGATTTTCTCATTTACTATGCGAAAATATTTTTGATCCGTATTTAGAAGTTTTCTCCTGACCCTTCAAATATGCACCACAAGTGTGATATCACCCTTTATCCTCTCTCCCCCCACCCTCTCCCTCCCCTTCCTTCCCTCTCCCCTTTCCCCATCTTCTTGTGCAATAATTGGGTTGTAGCCTTCTCTTGAAAGATATAAATTTGCTTCATATTAGGGGTGTATACATTAGATACTTTTTCTTCCATTCTAGAGATACTTTGCTAAGGAGAACATGTTCTAGCTCCATCCATGTAAATATGAAAGAGGAAAAGTCACCATCTTTCTTTAAGGCTACATATATTTCATGGTATACATGTACCACAGTTTATTAATCTATTTGTGGATTGATGGGCTCTTGGGCTTCTTCCATGACTTAGCAATTATGAATTGGGCTGCAATAAACAATCTGGTACAGATATCTTTGTTGTAATGTGATTTTTGGTCATCTGGGTATATACCAAGTCAAGGAATTATAGGGTCAAATGGCAAGTCTATTTTTAGATCTCTGAGTGTTCTCTAAACGTCTTTCCAAAACGGATGTATTAGTTTGCATTCCCACCAGCAATGTAGAAGTGTTCCCTTTCTCCACATCCACGCCAACATCTCTGGTTTTGGGATTTCATCATGTGGGCTAATCTTACTGGCATTAGATGACATCTCAAGGTAGTTTGGATTTGCATTTCTCTGATGATTAAGGGTAATGAGCATTTCTTCATGTGTCTGAAGGCTGTGGGCCTTTCTTCTTTAGAGAAGTTTCTTTTCAGATCTTTTGCCCATCCTGAGATGGGATCTCTTGTTCTTTTCTTGCAAATATGTTGGAGTTCTCTATGTATTCTGGTTACTAAGCCTTTGTGGGAGGCATAACTTGCAAATATTCTTTCCCATTCTGAGGGCTGTCTGCTAGTGATACTTACTGTGTTCTTGGCGGTGCAGAACACATCCTAGTCCCTAACTAGTGACCAGCCATTTTCAGAAAGTCTTTAAGACCCAAAGTAAGCTTTATCAAGTTTTGAATATCAGTACCCTGTACTTTAGATGCTCCTTTTAAGCTTCCTGAATACTCTAAACTATTTTACCATTTAGTTACACCTTGTAATTTTTCTGGGTAGCTGGACATGATGTTTGGGTAAAAGGGATAGCTATAAATGGGTATGTGGGGAGGTGTGGGGAAGGGAGCAGGCTATGTCCTATGATTAGGACTGAGCATTTCACTGAGCCTGTGCCTCTGCTCTGTGCCCCACTGTCAGGGGACAGCATGGCTCAGGTGGACTGGAGCTGATATTTCCCATCCTCCAGGCCAGAGCTGGCTGGAGGCTCTGATAAAAACCCTGTACATTAGGTCTGGTCTACTAATGTCTCTGGAGGGCAGAGCGTGTTAAAAACAACACAATGCTCTTGTGTGTTTTAAAATAGTCCTTTTACCCTCCTCTTCATGAAAGCCCAAAGGGAAACTTCTCTACTCCTCATTGACAGTTCACGTTAGAACCCCTAATAGGAAAACTCACAAAAGTGTGTCCCTCTCCCAGTACACACACATACTATGACTGGTCCCCTAGAGCTTTCATAACATATCTCGGACTTGTCCACATCGAGCCTCCAGCAATTCCTCTGTGATGGTTCAGGCTTCCTCACCCCAGCACTGGTTCCCTGGAGGTTGCTGCTCAGGGCTTCTGCCTGCTCAGTTGTTACTCTCTGTGTTTGCCTGTGTGTTTCTTCATTTCTGGAATCAACAGTTTGCATTGTGACCTTAACCTTTCTTAAGAGTTTAAGAAGAATCATCGATTTTTCAGTTTGTCAGCTTTTTACTTGTTAGAATAGACTAGCAACTTCCGAGTTTCTTACATACCAGACAAGAAATTGGAAATACATTTTAAGTATTTTAGATTAAAATCAGTGCTAAATATAGAGAGACAGACACCAAGAATACTAGATTTGAAATCTTAAAACCCTGAGTTAATTCTTAGCTCTGCCATCACCTGATTGGAGCATAACTCCCTTATCTCAGATTTTTGATTAAAAAAAAATAAGAATCCTATCAGTTACACTGCCTGTGTCACTACATTTGCATTGTGACTAGAGTTAAGTGCATTGTAAATTGGTGGCACAAAACTATTGGTTCTATTGGCTTTACTGAAGGACAGCGATCACACATTACTTTCAAAGATAATATAATAGGAGTTAAAGGAAAGTCAGAAAAGTACTTCTGTTCAGGCCCAGAAAAAAATCTTAAAATGATTTTAATATGAGTTTCGATACGTCTGCAATACCATGCAGAGAGATGCGATAAATAGAATAGATGACAATGAAGCTACACTGTTTGCAGAGGCTGTGGTGGGCCAGGGCTACCATGGAAATGCCTTCCCCTCACCTTTTTAGACAGCTTTAATAAAGGCAAGTCTTAAAAAAGCTCTGAGGCTCAACTTAGCACCTCTTATTTCTCATTAGATAAGAAAACCTTATAGGTAGGATTGTTTCATCCATCACTAAAATTCTGATCAACAATTTTGACATTGTGATCTTGGAATTGCAGAAATCCTTGAGTTAATGTATGTGCTCAACTGGCATCAGTCCTTAGCAATAAAGCTACTTCCAGACTTTCCATATTTTAAAAAACAAACCTTGATGCTAATATTAGACTGTGCATATTTCTATAGTTCTGTAATAAGTCTTTAACAGGAATCAGATACTGCAAGGACTGCAACTTTATTCTTCTCATTCAAACTTGTTTTGACTATCTAGATCCTTCGCTCTTTCATATAAATATTAGAATCAGCTGACCAAATTCTATAAAAACCATACTTGGATTTTGACTGGGATTTCTTTGAAATGATAAGTTGTAAAAGGGGTTTGGCAGTGTAACCACAGCCGAGACCAGGAGATGTTCAGGTCAAGTATCATGAAGGGGGAATAAGACCCCCCAAGATGGTGGCTGCAGTGAGGATGGTTGGAAGTTTGTTTTTATACTGGATGTAGAAGGAGGAAGATACCACAGATTGCTGGAAGGTTTTAGTGGGCTAAGGTCTTTCCTATAAAACTTTTGGGGCGGGGCCAGGTAGACTTTTTGTTCTGTGAGAGGAGGTGGGGGAATGGTTTAGGCCCCTAACAAGTTGATTTCAAAACAATTGGATTTCTTAACAGTAATGAGCCTTTCATCAATAAATAGGATATATATCTTCATATATTTAGATATTTGGACAATATTGTCCTAGAACTTGGCATTACTTACCACTCACTCACTGACTCACCCAAAGCAAATCCCAGCCCTGTAAACTCCGTTCATATTAAGGGCTCAGCACAGGTACCATTTTTTATCTTTTATACTATACCTTCGCTGCATTTTTCTATGTTTAGATATGCTTAGATACCCAGATTCATACCACTGTGTCACAGTTGCTTACAGTATTCAGTATAATAAGAGGCTGCTCAGGTTTCCAGCCCTGGAGAAATAGGTTGTACCATATAACCTAGGTGGGCAGTAGGCTGTATCATCTAGGTCTGTGTAAGTACCTCCCATGAGGTTTGCACTGTGACAAAAATCACTTAATAATACATTTCTCAGAACACAGTTCTGTCCTTTAACAATGCAGGACTGTACTTCATCCTGAATTCAAAGTTGCCAAGTGGTTTTAAATTACAGGATTCTGTCTCCTGCCTTTCTGTCACCTTCACTTAGAAGTTGCCAGCTAATTTAATCTGTTATAATCCAAGGTAAAAAGAACGCATTTAGGGATAATAATCATGATTAAGAAAATCTTTTGTTGATTTACATAAGGAGGGCCTTTATCATAATATAAAAATAGAAGACAGTTAATATCAATTGGAATAGTCATTTCTGGGTAAGTTGATAATCTCCACCCTCTATCCTTTCATTCCTCTCCTCATCCAATTTCTTCTCCTCTCACTTCCCCATTCCTAGCTTCACCATGTGAGAGCAAAATCATCCAAGTATAGGTCGACAAGCACAGTGATCTTTGGGGTGTTATGAGTGGCCACACTTCAGAAGGCCCTAGCAATTCACTTTCCTATGCTTAAGAGGAAATTTGCCTTCCCCATCTCTGAAAGGCAAGAACTCACTTCGGTCAATGATCAACTAACTGTGAACTGGAGGTCAAATCAAACAATTCCTTTTCCCCGTAATTTCTACAACTGATGTTGACTACATCTTCAAGTCATATACCTACAATGCCAATAATCTCATATGTCAACAGGTCACAAAAGATTGAGATTGAGATACCAGATACATATCAGGCCATGAGTGGTGGGAAAAATATTTAGTTATTATTCTGTTTGACACTTTCCAGAAGGTTATCTTTTGTCATGATGGAAATTGCAGTAAGTCTTTTCTCACAGACTGGGCTTATGGATGACCCAAATGTACAACTGTGTGTTAAATCAGAGGAGAGAGAGATTGAAGACAGGAGAAGTGGGATTTAAGTAACTATTAGAAAAAGTAGAAAAGTTAGAAAAATTTCTAGAGAGGCAAATCAGTATGCCCTCCTGGGAGCAAAAGCAGAGACCTGGCATTCATCTGTGGAAAGAAAGGCTGAGAAATGCACAGTCTGCACCAGGTAAGTAGAGAAATGGGGTTCTAATTCTCACAACTGGTCCAGGTGAAGGGGTGGTTTTCTCCCCTAAAACTGCCTTCGCTCATCTTGCTGGGGCCACCCTGGCCCTTGTCTCTGCGGGTTCAGAGGGGCCCTTTCCCTCTGCACCTGTTGGCCCTCTGCAGACAGCATGGCATTTTTCTTTACTTACAGGAGTCTTGAAGACCTGCGACAGCACTAAGCTGATTAAAAATTAATAAGAGCCTCAGAGGAAAAGTACCAAGAGGCAGTTGGCTTTGTTATCGGCAAATTTTGGAGGTTCTTTAAATACCCAATTATTTTCAGGACTTCTACAGAATAGAAACCACAGGACACGGGAAATAGGTTTTGGGGCCAGAGGGAAAATATTTTCAAGCACAAGTCTTTTAACTTGGAGAAAAGAAGAATTCTGTTTACTACACTCACTACTCTTCATCACACACACACACAAATCTCCACCTATTTTTTCCTCTTTTCTAGTTTCAGGTGAAACACCCAGCAGAGAGAGAAGAATTTATCTTTAGTGTAAACTTCATTATTCTATAGTGATTCTCATTTGGCCAGGAGGTAACAATTCTAGGTAGAAAAAAAAAAAGTCAGTGAATTAAAATGAGGCCTGGGAATACTTGATGATATATTATGTCCCAACCCAACCAGAAAGAAAATTTAAACCTGCTATGTTAAAGAATAAGGAAGCACTTTTTTATATTACTGTTTCTTTTGGTGATAAATACCTTTTTAAAGGGCCTAATGAATGTACCAAGCCATAAAATGGCCACTGAATTGTCTAAAAATGAATCTATCGGAAATCCTTTCTCCACCACTTTCCTTCTGCCATTTTCTAAAACCTACATTGTAGTTAGTAAAATATTTATGTGTTGCACACCAGAAACCTATTATTTATGATGCCCAAACAGGAAGGGTTGCATCTGATGACCACATTTTCATTTAGCCTTGGGAAGGAACAAATTGAAGTTGAATTACTAACATGGAAACAAATCAGGCAGGGTGCAAATGATTTGTTTAGCTGGAGCAAACTTGTCAGGAAGCTGTGCAGGATTGTGGCACAGAGGACAGTCTGTGTTATCATTACCTTCCAACAGGTTGTCAAAACAAGCAAGCTGAGAGAGTTTTTAACAAAGGCTAGGAAGATAAAACCAAGAAAGAATTTTTAAAAATGGACTGCTAATGGACTGCTCCATTATGAGCGCTGCAGAAAAATAAATGTAAACTTTAATACCTAGCAGAGTAGATTGGATTGTTGACTTTTTTATAATGTGTGCATTATTCTTCAATCAAATTTAATGCTCCTTTTCACCACTGTTAACTTTTAAAAGTAGAAAGCTCAAGAGATCTGAATTATGTTTTTAGCATTATCTAGTATGTCTTACTGTAAATCATTCAGTTGTCTGAAACAAGACTTTTGCAATCTATTTTCCTGGTGTACGAAAAAAATAGTTATGTCTGTGTTCCTGTGTTCCTATGTGTTATAATTATAAATTGAATGGCAGAATTTGCTTACAAAAGCAAACTAAAGAATACGGGAAATAAACTGCAAAGTAATATCCCATTTAACATTTATTGACCATTTATCAAGAACTTTTGTAAGGAAAAATTACTTGGAACTCTGGTGGTCTATGATTTATGTGACACATACTATTTGTTTCTCTGGTTATTTTTATTTTACTGAAAAAACAATCTATGGGTTTATTTTATTTTGCTTGTTTTATTTCTTATACACGTATTTTCTTCTAAAAAAGATTAGAGAAGTTTAGCCACAGTGTGCATCTCCTCATGGGGCAGTACAAACTGAATTTATTAGTTCAAAAGAGATTACCAAAACACAATCATGTATCAGTCTATTGTTCAAAAACATCAGTGGCTCCCCGTTGCCTGCTGAATAAAACCTAAAAACTTTTAGTATAGCCTTCAAAGCTCTCCATAGTTTTATCCAACCAGCACAAGAAAAAACAGTGATTCTTGGAAATCTGACTACTGATCCTACAACTGGTGCATGGCTTAGGCATGGCAATGTACTTACTTACTCTTTCTGCCTCTAGGAAATTCAGCATAAGAGTTTCTATAAGGAGTATGCCACAGCTAACACGGGTTTACTCTCAGAGAGCTTGCATCTTTTGTCCTTTAAGCATGAATATCTTCTCTGACAAAACACACTAGTGATTTGCCAAACCATTCTTCCAAACACGCAGAATTTCCCCCTCTTGCTACATTTTCAATATGTCTTCTATAGACCTTGTAGATTGGTGTCCAGTGCAGCAGTCCAACTCTCTTGTTTCAGATTGTGATATTGGCCCCAAAGGGATAATCAGCTTTGTAGCTCTGCAATTTATGCTTATTGCCATTATTTGAGTCTCTTCAGGTTATCAAAAAGTCATGGATCTTCTTTAAAGTTTAATTTAATTTATCAATCAGAAATACTAAGAAAAGTAAAAATAATAACTAATAATAAAATAGAATAATTATAGCGATATGTGTGAGTGTGATCTCTCTCTCTCCCTTTATCTGTCTTTTTGAAAATACCTTATTGTACTATATTCATCTATTTTTGGACTCCTGTTGATGACAGGTAAAAGAAATCATGGAGAGCAAAATCTTGGATTGAGGAGGATGACTGTAATGAATACACAGGTATATGTGCATTTTGGTATATTCTGGGGAAGTTGTAGGCAATGGGTAATTTCCTTACTAACCCTCTTGGGTGTGTGAAAGTGTTCTATGAATTCAGAATTTGGTTATTACTAATTCCTAACATCAGAGCTTCCCAATTTCAAATGGAAGTGTGATAACACATTAGAGACAAAATAAAGGCTTTGAGGATTATCGGTTATTTCAGTTTATTGCACTCTCGTGACTGCCCATTCATGTGGCATAAATTCTGTCTTTCTGTTTTAAGCAAGAACAGACTAGAAAATGAAATAAAAGTTGTTTCATCATTTCCAGGGAAAACTTTGAATATTTTCTACTCTAGCTCAGCTAGTATATGGGAAATGGTGACTACTTTGGGGTTTGAGCTGTGATCATTGTTGCTATGAAAATATGTCCCAACTAGGATTTAGAATATTAGATTTTAAAGCAAACTCTAAATGTAGTTGCCTCAGAATTATTCCAGACATTTATTTTCTCTGTAAGTTTTTCACCAACCCCAGAAAGAAGAAAGATAGATAGATAGGGTGGGCATCATTATGGATGTCTTAAATGGACAGGGGTAACCACTAGAGGCTAAGAAAGGATACTTTGGCCCAAGAATACTTTGTTCCAATAAAAGAGAGAAAGCAAATTCAATCTGAGGCAAGTGATCAATGGCAGTCATGCAGGGCTCTTCAAAAGAGCTGGAGAAGGTTTGAAAGTCCGGAATGACTAAGGAAGGTGACTCCTGCCATTCTGAAGGGGACCTGGTGGAAACGATCAATTAACTTTGAGTTTCTCCATGTTGGTACACATCAAATGGTATCCAGCATTGTAAGACCACACTAAAGATTTAGCAGTTGGCTAGAAAATACCAATGTCTCTCTTCTTATCAGGGAGACCGTACTCTAGAGGGTGAGTGGTACAGAGGGATAGCTAGTTGTTTGCCAGCATGGGTCACTGTGAAAGTTTTGATATAGACTGTGCCATGGTCCATTGGTTTTACTTCCAAGAAACACAGTCTACAGCACTTTTTCTGTGCAAGTTTCAATTTGCTTGGCTTATCATTGTTGCAGGGGAAGCTTCATTTGTTTCTGTACCACAGATTTTGCATTTCTTGATTTTTGTGTGTCTCAAAACATTCATAATGACCCACCTCAATAAACTCACCAACAAAGGTGGCACAAATGATAGGCCAAGAATATGGTCTTTCATTCTGAATGTTAAAAAATAATTGGGCACATAATGTTGCAGTTGACGATCTCAGAATAGACTTCTAAGGTCCTAAAAAAGAAAATGACTTGCCCAAAGTCACATAGTGTTAACTGAAAATTTCAGTTAGAACTCTGATATTTACTGGTTTCCATTCCCCTCTTCGTGCCAGGATTATAGCATGGCTGCTCGTAGTCCCTTGAATTTACATCTCCCAGGAGATGACATCATAAGATGTGAAGGTGGAACACCTCCAATCAAAGAAAAAGGAAATAGTTTTTTTTCTATTTGTTTATTTGTTTTGGCCCCTATTTGATTGTGGTGGCTTTGATGATTTCTTAAAGCATTTAAAATGATTTTACTCTTGTGTGCATGTTTCTTCTCTCCCCCCACCCCATGCGTGTGTGTTGGGGTTAAAGAGCACTTGTAAGTCCCATTAGTGATATGACACTAGAAGCACAGGCAAAAAAAGTAAACATAGATAAATTGAGGACTATATCAAAGTTTACAACTTCTATTCTTCAAAGAGCACAATCAACAAAACAAAAAGGTAACTCATGAAATGGGAGGAAATATTTGCAAATTATATATCTGATAAGAGGTTAATATCAAGAATAAAGAACTCCTACAACTATTACCAACAACAACAACAAAACCTAATTAAAAAATGGGCAAGTAACTTGATTAGTTGTTTCTCTAAAGATTTACAGACAGCCAGTGAGTATATGAAAACATATTTAATGTCACTAATCATTAGGGAAATTCAACTCAAAACCACAATGAGATATCACTTTCTACCCATCAGGATGGCTACTGCAAACTAGAAGAAAAGAAATTCTGGCGAAGATGTAGAGAAATCAGATGTCGAGCCTCTGTGCACTATCAGTGGGGAGGTAAAATGATATACATGTGTCACTGTGTAAAGGTAAACAGCACACCCCTGGGTGAAGGGCTCAACTACAACTTGAATTTTACCTAAGAAACATAAGCAATGTGACCTGATCATTTGTACCCTCATATTAATTCAAAATTAAACAACAACAACATACATACATATGAAATGGCATACCTGTGAAAACAGTATGGCAATTGCACAAAAAATCAATAGAATTACCATACAAACCATAAATTCTGCTTCTGGGTATATATCCAAAAGAACTGAAAGTAGAACTCAAAGAAATATTTGTGCACCCATATTAATAGCTTCATTTCTCACAGTAGCCAAAATGTGGAAGCAATCCGAGTGTCCACTGATGAATTAATGGAAAAACAAAATGTGACATATACATAAAATGGAGTAATAGTCTTTCAACAGAAGAAATTCCAAGGTACGTACATTGCATTGGATAAATGGTGAGGACACTGTGCTAAGGGAAACAAGCCAGTCACAGAAGGACAAACATTGCCTGATTTTACTTACATGAGGCAACTAATGCAATCAAACTTATTAAACAGGAAAGGATAATGATTATCACAGGCAAGAGGCAGGAGGAAATGGGAGTTACTGTTTAATGAACACAGAGTCAGACTGGGATTAGAGTGGGAGAGGGAAGAGCTGGGAAGGGGATGGTGAACACCACATGTGCTTCTGTGGCACGTCTATCCCAAACTCTATCTTCTTGGATATTTACACTAATCCTGGGCAGTAGAGCATAAAAACCATTTCCCAAATAAGAAAGCTGAGGCTGAACTATGTTAACACATTTTTCAAAATTATCACCTTAAAAGTGGCAGAACAAGGATTCAAATCCAGGTCAATTTGACATTTTCATCCATAGTTCTTAAAAAGTTGTTTTTCCTGACACTTTATTACAGTAACAAGTCCTAAACACATAAGAAAAATCTAGCAAGCAGGGATGGAGTAGAATTTTAAATAGGGTGGTTATGACGAACTTAACGGGGAAAGTAACTGGTAGGTAGAATAATGACCCTCCAATGATGTCTGCAGAAGATGAATGTGTTATAGTACACGGCAAAAGGAAAATAATTTCCCAAATGGAATTAAGGATGCTAATCATTTGACCGTAAATAGGGATAATATCAAGGATTATCCAGGTAGGGCCAACGTTATTACAAGGATCTTTTAGAGTGAAAAAAAGTGGAAAGCAGAACAAAAATCAATATCAGAGTAAGGTGATAGAAGGATGGTAGGACTGGTACAAAGATATAAAAAAACCACAAGTGTTTTTTCTACTCTCTGCTCTCACTCAGTCTATCACTTTTGACACTAAATGTGTTGGGAGTTTTCCCCACATACCCGGCAATTTTCAAGGAGAGGACTCAATTCAACCCTGACACTACTATCAATCTGGAGATAGTGTCAGATTCCACAGGATGGGGGTTCAGTCCTGCAAGATGGTCTTCTACTTCAGAAACCAATTGCAAGTTGCAGGTGGTCACCATACACTGAGTGACTGACTAAAACCTGGGGTTCCCACAACCCCTTTTCTGGATTTGATTAGCTTGCTAGTATAGCTCACACCACTCAGGAAAATACTTCACATTTACGGGTTTATTATATTAATAAAGGCTATGATGAAGGACACAAATGAACACCCAAATGAAGAGAGGTCTGGAAGGGTCACAAGTGTAGGAGCACCACCCTCTCCACACATGAATGTGTTCACCAGTCGGAAAACTCTCTGAACCCCACGGTAGAGGGGTTTTTACTGGGATGTCAACATGTAAGCATGATCAATTATTACGTCCATTTTTAGCCCCTCTCTTCTTCCCAGAGAATGGGGATGGGGCTGAAACCTCTAATAATGGCTGATCTTTCTGTTGAACAAGCCACATGTAGGAGTCCTCCAAGAGTCACCTCATTAGAGCAAAGAATGCTCCTATCACCCAGAAAATTCCTATAAATTTAAAGCTCTGCAGTAGACATTTACTCACTTGGGAAACTATAAAGATTTGGGGAGCTCTGCGATAGCTATTTCACAACTAGCCATTTTTAACTTTGAAGATGAAGCTAGCCCTAAGCCAAGGAATGTAGGAAGTCTTTAGAAGCCAGGAAAAAACAGGAAATGAATTCTTTCCTAGAACTTGCAAAAAGAAATGCAACCTTCCTAGCAATTTGATTTTATCCCAATGAGACCTGCATGAAAATTGTGACCTTCAGAATTAAATAAACTCATAAATCTGTATTGTTTTAAAGCTTCTAAATTTGTGCTAATTTGTTGCTGCTGCAACAGAAAATTAATACAATAACATTTTAATTTATTTTGCTAAGCCTACCCTTTCTTTTAAATTCAGATTGTTTTCATACATATTTTTATTTTTTTTTTGGTTTCTTAATTTTTTTTTGTATTGAATCATAACTGTGTACAATAATTCAATCATGGGGTACAGTGTGTGGGTTTCACATACAATCTGAGATATTTTCATCAACCTAATTGACTTTAAAAGGAGTATCAAGGATGCTCCAAAGTTGACCAAGTTTGGCTTATTGTTTTCTATATTTCTTTCCTAATTGATCTTCTGTCAAGAGAAGTTCGGGGATTAAAACAAACAAACAAACAAAACAAAAATGTCCTGAGCTCAAAGAAAACTTGAGCATCATTTGCATAAAGGTGAGAACTACGTCTCACAAAAGCCAGAATTACATCTCTGAGCTTCACTCACAGTTGCTGCTCCCAGTGGCAAACATTGGGAAATGATCCCTGAGGCCTTGAGTAAAGAGGCAGATGAAGACATCACTGCTGATCCTGGCAGATGGGGGCATCCTGTTTGCCTACAGGCTTCCAGAGGAAGGATCAGGAAGAGAGCTATATTTCTTCACAGTTTATACCACACATTCCTCTGAATGCTGTGTGTGCATTATCCCTTTTGATTCTCACAATAACCCTATTAGTTGGCATCATTATTCTCTATGTAACACATCAGGAAAATTAAAGCTGCTAATGACTTAATGAAGTTCAATTTTGTGCTGGCTGACAGATCTAGGCTTTAAACCATGTGGGCTTAGGTCTCAAAGACCTACGCTATTTTTTCCCATAATGTTCTTCTTTAACCTCTTTTTATGGAGCCTGGAACCATGCTGAAAATCTAGCAAAAGCAATAATGTCTCTACCCAGGAAAAAAAAGCAATATAACAACAAACACATGTGAACACAAATGTACACAAGTGTTTGTATATAATTCTCAGGGGGATCATTGGCCCCAGGGAGCTTGCATGCATGTTAAAAATTGTGTAGTGGCTCAAAGGAATAGGGCGCCGGCCCCATATGCCCAAGGTGGCAGGTTCAAACACAGCCCCAGCCAAAAAAAAAAAAAAATGTGTATTCTGGGGGTTCCAGAAATGTATACACACACTTTGGAAGTAAAATCAATCATTCTCCAAAAGTGTACAAATGCAGGCAAAAACGAATGTGCGTGGAGTGTTTAGGAACACTTGACCAATAACATTCAATTCAACTTTCCAAAGTAGTACATAGATAACATCCCTTAAAACGTGTATACACTTTTTGGTACCCTCATTGCATATTCCATTTTCTATGAGTTAGAGGCTGTGTGCCATGGTAGGAAAGGGAGCTGTCCTTGGGCAAATGGCCACATGGCAATTCCTTTCTCTGCTGTTTACTATGTGTGAGACTTTGGGAAATTACTTAACCTCTCTGTGCCTTTTTTTCCTCATTCATAAAGCAGAGTAGTAGTGGAACTGGTCTCCCATGGCTGTAGTGGGGATTGAAAAAGTCACTACACAGGGGAGGAGCCAAGATGGCGGTCTGTAGCCAGCTTTCTGCAGACGCTCCTGTCCAGAAGGAGAGTTAAAGGACAGAAATTTGGCGAGAAAGCCAACGGTTTGGAGCTGAGCCAAGAGACAAGGTCGAGGAACACAC
>CAUYON010030975.1:0-16334 GCA_963573935.1 Arctocebus calabarensis
GCCTGTGGTCCCAGCTACTTGGGAGGCAGAGGCAGGAGACTCGCTTGAGCCCAGGAATTGGAGGTTGCTGTGAGCTGTGATGCCACAGCACTCTATCCAGGGTGACAGCTTGAGGCTCTGTCTCAAAAAAAAAAAAAAAAGGTAAACGAGTATAGTGTGACTACTATATCAAAATCTGAAAAGTACTGTGGTATCTCATGGAAGCTAAGTAGTCTTGGTACCTCTAATCCCAGATTCTCCCCTAGCGTCTGTTCAATCGTTCTTATCTTCCTTATTCTATTGCTTTTACTATCCTGAATCAGCAACTAGTTTAACAATGTGATAGGACACAAAAATGATTATCCTAGAAATCAAACAGGCTCTTGTCCCAGGTCAATTGCTTACTAAATGACTTTACTTGGTTAGAAAGATGAATGAGGCAGTGCATGTAAAATAGCCTTAATGGCTCTAATGTGTTTGAAGAACAAAGAATTAAAGCTATTTATGAACCTTTTTCTATCTATATTACAAGTCAATTTTAATTATTTTCTTTCCTGGCTGCCCTCTCTACCTGCACTTTATTGCACTCTCCTTCCATCCTATTCTGCTCCTAAACAAATTAAGGCATGCTGCTCTCACTCTCCCAGCCAAAAAATTAGATTTTATATAAGTGTCAAGGAACAAAGAAAGCTGGAAATGAAGAAAAACTTACGCTTGCATTAAAAAATTAAAAATATTCTTGATTTTATACAAAAACCAGGACTTACAGATTATCATTTTATATAATAAGATTTCCTTTAAAAATACATATAATTCACTTAGAAAAAACAAGCTACTGGACGGTGAAATTCTGTTTTAAACATAGAGCACAGAGATTAGCTGATCAGTGTTTTTATCTTCAAGCCTCAAAGGACAATTTTTAAATTAGTTGTACCTTGAGTATTATGTTTTTAAACCACTTCCACAAATGATAGCTATAGAATTTTAAGGAAAAACTGCAAACACTTTCTCACTCTGGTGGTTTGAGTATCCTAAAACAGTCGTTAAGGTTTAATATGCAAAGTAACTACTCTGATCAGAATTTTTAAAAATCATTAATACTTTGGAGGGACAGAAGCAGCATAAAAGGCAATTGACAATTAGTTTTCCAAGGCAGCAGATACAATAGTAAGTGACATTCCTTTGAGATTCTCCTCTAATTGTAAAGTATTATAATTTCTCTAACCACCGCTCTTTCTCCGACACCTGCACCCCTGGGGTACGGTCCCTGGCCGGGGCCAGGGTGAGGCTAAAGCAAATTTTACGGTGACACTCCCCCTTGCTTTCACACGACCTTGAAAGAAATACCTGCTTAAATTTGGGGCCATGGGTTCCCCTGACATCAATCTACTTCCTGCCAAGGTAGGGTCATTTTCTTCAGTGTTCTCATCTTTTGCAACATTTATTATTAAGGACCTATTTCACATACAGTCGCGCCCACGCGTCACCCGCAATCGGTAAAGTCACGACGAAAAGCAAAACGTACAGACTTCTTTTTATTGTGAGTCGATGACCTGATCAACAGGAAGACATTTCTCAATAGACGTGGGATTTCTCAACTTTCAACGGAGAATTTTAACTCCCCCAAAGCGCGATTAATAGCAACCGCGAGGAAAAGGATGCGAGGCTGACCCCCGCCGGGCTCCCCGGCCCCACCCGGCCTCCGACACCAGCCCGGGGCAGCGGCGCCCTCCTGGGCACCCGCAGCTTCTCGGCGAGGCCCGGCTTTCCACAGGAGTGAGGAGGAAAAAAGCGAGACAAACCCTACGTCCTGTGCCGAGAGAGACGCCGGAGGCTTCGCCATACCGTCCCGCACGCGCAGCCCCAACGCCCGGGTCTCACCGGCCGCAGGAACTGCAGCGGTTCTGCTGCGGAGGAGGAGCTGAGAGAGGAAGCCGTGGGACTTATTTGAATGAGAAAACTTTATTTGGCGCCCGTACAAATGACAAGCAACGACTGGCTCCAGGACGCGATCTTCCGGGCACGCGGGCGGGTACAGTAGGGGGCAGGATTAGGAAGCGGGCGGAAGGCGGAAGCAGGAGAGGACCGGGAGGGCCCGGCACCTTGGGAGCGGAAGACGTCGCGGAGCTAAGGGTCACGTGGTCGGACAGTCACGTGGTCCGGGCGGCCTGCGTTCCACCTGGCCCGCCCCCCGCGGGAGTTCCGTGCGCCTGCGCAGTGTCCGGCTGCGGAGGGAGCCGGAGATGAGTGCGTCTGCTGTTTCTTTCCCTGCGTTCCAGACGAGGAAGCTTGCGCCCTTGACGCTTCCTTCTCCGGCGGAGAGGTTAGTGCGCTCCCTTTTTTCCTCGCCGCTCCTGCGGTCGGACACCGAGGTCTGCGCCTTCGCTCCCAGCTGCGCGAGTCCGCTCACACCAGTGCCGCCGTGACCTCCTGCCTCTTAAACAGCGATCTTTGGCTGACTTAGCTGGTAATTAAAAGCACTTTATAAACATTTGATGGATCTTTTATTGAGCCAGTGCGTGGTGATAACTGCAAAGTTCAATAACATAATTTTGAGGTTAAGGGATTGGAATGCATAGTCCCAAAGATTAAGGCCGCTTGTCCATTGAATCTTAGCCTACCTGTAACTTTTCTTAATTGGTATTATTGTTTTTTAAAAGTTGAAATCTGCCCAAGAAGTGAGAAAACTAGCTTGTATTTCATTTTAAAAATTTAATGAATGCCTACTACGTGGTAGGTACTATTGTTATAGGAGATACAGCATGAACAAAACATAAAAATTCTCTTATCCTCAAGGGGTTTACATTCTATAGAGGAGAGAGACAAAAATCCATTCTTTCCTCTTCTATTTTTTTTTTCCTTCAGCATTTTACTGATGTATGTTTCTTGTTTGTCACATCCAGTGTAAAGTAAGGTTCAAAAACACGAAGATTTTTGTCTTTTTTATTGTTGGCCGTATTATTGGCAACGAGGACAATGCCTGGTCCAAGGTAAGAACTCAGTTATTTGAATTAGTAAACTAAACCTTCAAAGTATGCCACAATGTTAAACACAATGGCAAAATATAAAGTGAAGTAAGATAAAGAATGGGTGCTGGTTGTGCCCTTTTTCCTTTTTTTTTTTTTTTTTCACCTAGAGACAAGATCTCACTGTGTCACTTAGGCTGGAGTACAATGACATGATGGCAGCTCATTATCAACTGCCCAAGTTCTGAGCTGAAGCGTTGCTTCAGCCTCCCAAGTAGCTTAAGACTACAAGCACACATCACCACCCATGGCTTTTTAAAATCTTTTGTAAAGACAGGGAATTGCTATGTTGACCACACTGGTCTTGAACTCGTGACCTCAAGGGATCTTCCTGCCTCAGCCTCCTTCAAACGATGCTGAGATTATAGGAATGCATCAGTGCATATGGCCCTGGTGGTTTAAATGAAGTGGTTGGAGAAGTAGTTCGTGGATGGGAGACATTTGAACAAAGATCTGAAGGAGGTGAGAAAGTGAGTCTTACAGATCCCTGAAAGAAGAGCCTAAGGAACTCTACATGTGAAGGTCAGAACGGGGAGCAAAATAACCAAAGGAAAGAGGCTGTAGGACATGTCAGAGTAGTGATAGTGGACCAGACAGTGTTGTGCCACACAGGCCATTATAAGGGCCTTGGCTTTTATTGTAAATGAATAGGAAGTCATGGTCAAATTTTGCACTGAGAAAAGATGTGATTGGACTCAAGGTTTTAAAGGATCAAATTGGTTACCATCTTGAGAAGAATCTGTAGGAGGCCAAGAACAGAATCAAGGAGAGGATTTAAGAAGCTATTACGATAATCAGCAGGAAAAACCTAACTTGGACCAGTAGTGGCAGTATGATGATCAGAACTGGTCCAAATAAGGCCGGTGGGATTTGCTGATAGATTGGATACAGAGAGGAGTGAGAATTCAGGCTTTTGGCTTTTGCAAATGTAAAGATTTCATTGCTGTTTGTGAATGGGGAAGACTGTGGCAAGAATAGTTTCATGGAACAATTTCAGAAGCTCATTTTTAAGCATGTTACCATTTTTTGATGGTTATGGGAATAGTTTGGAGACAAATACTTGATACTCATCAAAAAATACATTGTATATAAAACCATGAGTTTGGGTGAAATCACCAAAAGCCTAATAAAGGAGAAAGGAGGCCCAAAGACTAAGCCCTGGTGCAGTCCATTCTTGAGGGGTTGAGAAACCATCAAAAGAGATGGAAGGTGCAAGCAGTGAAGTAGAAAGAGAACAATGACTGTGGTATTCTAGAAGCCAGGTGAAAAGGGCGCTTCGAGGAAGGTGGAGTAATCAACTCTATCAAATGATGTTTGGTAGGTCAGATAAGATGGAGACCTGTGAAGTCACCATCGGGTTTAGAAAACTAGAGGTAATTTCTGACCTTTACAAGGGAGTTTTGGTGAAGTAGTAGAGATGAAAGCCCAATTGGAGTGGGTTTAAAAGAAATCAGAAGGGTACAGTGGCTCACACCTGTAATCCTAGCAGTCTGAGTGGACTAAGTGGTGGATTTCGTGAGCTCAGGAATTTGAGACAAGGCTAAGCAAGAGCAAGACCCTGTCTCTACTTAAAAAAAGGAAAAAACTAGCTAGGTGTTATAGCGGGTACCTGTCCCAGCTACTCGGGAGGCTGAGGCAAGAGAATCACTGAAACCCAGGAGTTTGAGGTTACTGTGAGCTATGATGCTATGGCACTCTACCCAGGATAACAGAGTGAAACTCTGTCTCAAAAAAAGGAAGGAGGGAGGAAATCATAGGAGTAGGAGACAGTGAATGAATAAAACAAGGAGTTTAGAGGAAAAAAAGTACAGTACCTGGGAGGGAAAATTGGATCAGACAAGTTTTTCTGTTTGTTTGGTTTTTGTTCGAAACAGGCTAGAGTGCAGTGGCACATCATAGCCCACAGCAACCTTGACCTGAACTCAAGCTATCCTCTTACCTCAGAAGAGGATTGCTTGAAGCCAAGAATTTAAGACCAACCCCAAGAACCTGTTTCTTAAAAAAGAAAAAAAAGGGGGGGGCTAATGCCCCTATATATTCCCAACTACTTGGGAGGCTGAGGCAGGAGGATGGCTTGAGCCTACATGTTGGAAGTTACAGTAAACTATGATTGGCATCACTGCATTCTAGCCTGGGTAACAGAGTGATAGTGTGAGACTCTTGTCTTAAAAAAAAATACATTTGACCGTAACATTCATATTTTAAAGCTCTATATCTCCCTACCTGAAGAATCTCCATGGGATGACTTAATGGATGTTTTCATGATCTGGTTGCTGGCTCCTTTTCAGTCCTTATCTCTTACAACTCCCTCCTACCTCCCCTGAGATTGCACTTTGTCAGATAAGACTGTGTACCTAGGGTGTTTGATTTGCTGGCCTTTCAACCAAGGGTCAATTCCCACTTCAAACTCACCTCTGTGACTGCCACATCCACCCAACGTGCTCCCTGCTTTGGACCTCATGGCAATTTGTATATCCCATGATTCTGTTTCCTCTGCTAAACTGGCAATTCTGAGAAAGTTCATTCACACTTGTATCTCTGGTTCCCAACATGTTGTTTCTTTTAAGGTATTATTGATGACCTACTTGGGCTTACTTTTAAAGAATATTTTGCGCTGTAATTAAGGGGGAAGTTATTTTCGTGCGCAGTCTGTCTCCCTTATCTAGCGCGTGTGTGTATCTGACGTACCTACACCTGCTCTCATCCCCAGCTCCAACCTGAAAAGGACATTCTCCTTCAAGAAGCAGCTTATGTCTTCTAGGAGCCTTGCCTGCCTCTTCTTGTAGAAACAGGTGAGCTCTTTGTGCATTTCCTCATCATCTCATACCGTGACTCAGTGGTAGGGTCTATTCATTGGATTATAATGAGAAAATCATAATTAAGCCCTGTGAAGGCTGGTGCCCTGTGTTCTCATGGATACATCCCTAGCCTCACCTTATTTCTTGTCTCAACATAAAGGCTGAATAAATACTGAATAAATGAATTTTTACATTTTTTTTTTTTGAGACATTCTCATTCTGTGGCCCCATGTTGAGTGCCTATGAGTGTCATAGGTGACAGCAGTCTCAAATTTCTGGGCTCTAGAATTCTTATTGCATCAGCCTCCCGAATAGCTGGGACTACAGGGTCCTGCCACAATGCTGGGCTAAGCAGAAATTTTTTTTTTTAATTGATAATGCTGTTGACTTAAAAGGTCCTATCACTCTGTTTTTCCTCTTTTTTTTTTTTTAGAGCTAGAATTTCCCTTTTTTGCCCTCTGGGGTGAGGGCTGTGGCATCACAGCTCACAGCTCTTAGGCTTAGTCAATTCTCTTGCCTCAACCCCACCCCCACTCCCAGTACCTGGGACCACAGGTGCCCACCACAAAGCCCAGCTATTTTCTGTTGCAGTTTGGCGAGGCCAGGTTTGAACCCACCACCCTCAGTATATGGGGCCGGTGCCCTAGTCACTGAGCCACAGGCGCCGCCCTCTCTGTTTTTCCTTTTCAAGGTCCTTTTCATGTCGCTAGCTTTATAATCTTATAATATTCCAGAAAAAGGCCAAACATTGACTAAAGAAAAAAAAGGTAGAAACACTGTATTTATTTTTTTTAACCTTGTTCTTTCTCTAGAATTAGGTTACGATATATCTGTTTTGGAAAAATTTTTAAAGAAATATGCATACTGCCTAGGGAAAATGCATATGTTTTAAGCAACAACTTTGAACTTTGCATTTTTTTTCTTTTAGTTTGGGATGTGGTAATGCCAACCAGACTTCTCAGAGCCCTGGCCGGATCTCACCGTATATTGTCAAAAGCCCATCAGGGCCTGAAACTTGTTCATGCAACATTAGGACCACTTAAGGAATTTGAAAATGTAAAATGCAGCACACTGACAGTGCATCAAAACTTGGATTTGTTTTTTCCTGATACTGCAGCTGGCGGTTTGATCCTGGAAACGAACCAAAAAATATCAAATCCAAGCATATTGTCTCCATTAAGTGATGCACATGGCCAGGAAGAAAAGTCTCTCCCTCCCACCATGAAGTCGTTTGGTGCTCACAGGAAAGTGACCCACAAACCAAATGTATTGGGTCCAAAATGGTTTATAAAAATACTAAAGAGGCATTATTCATCTGTATCAACGGAAACGTTTGTTCCAAAACAAGACTTTCCGCAGCTCATGAGACCACTAAAACCATCCAGGACCAGGCAGCCATCCAGGACCAACCTCCCAGTTCTGTCTGTGAATGAGGTAAATCAGTGTGGTTGTTGCACTTGTGTTTAGCAATCACCATTTACTCTCCAAACCAGTGTGCACTGCACCACAGCCTTGCTGCTCACGTGAGACAACTGGCAGCCAGCTCCAGACTTTCCTTCAGGATCTTTGAAGCCAAATATGTCCAAAGGGAATCAAAATTTTAAATTTTAAGAATTAGTGATTCATATAAAAACAAAACACAGGTGGCTCGGTGTCTGTGGCTCAACGGGCTAAGGCACCAGCCACATACACCTGAGCTGGTGGGTTCAAATCCAGCCTAGGCCCACCAAACAACAATGATGGCTGCAACCAAAAAATAGCTGGGCATTGTGGCGGGCACCTGTAGTCCCAGCTACTTGGGAGGCAGAGGCAAGAGACTCGTTTGAGCCGAGGAATTGGAAGTTGCTGTGAGGTGTGATGTCATAGCACTCTATCTAGGGAGACAGCTTGAGGCTCTGTCTCAAAAAAAAAAAAAAAAAAACACAGGCAAAAACGGATAAAAATACAATTTGTGAAAGGATTAGTTATTGATCTAATACAGGACTAATGGTTAGTCTGGTCTAAGAATGGAACTGTACAAAAAGACCCAGTTTTTAAAAAATCAAACTAGAAATTTACCATCAAATTAAGAGAAATTGTAACTGCAAACAGGTAATCCTTGAGCCTGTGGTAATGACATGGCAAAGTAGAATCAAAAAGCAGTAAGAGATTTTGCTTTTCATTCCTCTGAAGGTTTAAGAAGATATTTTTTATTCATCATTAAGAGGTTTTGGAGAATTTTTCAGTTTCAATGTGCATTTCACCTCTTAAGTAGTAAGCAATTTAAAGGTCAGAATTAAGCCCTTTGGTAACCTTGGTATCTTGCATAATACCTGGAACTGTGCCTTGCCCTTAATAAATGTTTATTAAATTGGAAGGGATTTGAAAAGAGACAAAATTTCTTTAATGTCAATAGTTATCAACATTAAAAATAGTATAGATATTTTAAACTTGATTATGCCTCACAAATCTATCAGAAAATAGGTTAGAATGTCCATTTTCAGGCTCGGCGCCTGTGGTTCAACGGGCTAAGGCGCCAGCCACGTACACCTGAGCTGGCAGGTTCGAATCCAGCCCGGGCCTGCCAAACAACAACAATGATGGCTGCAACCAAAAAATGGCCAGGCGTTGTGTCAGGCACCTGTAGTCCCAGCTGCTTGGGAGGCAGAGGCAAGAGACTCGCTTGAGCCCAGGAGTTGGAGGTTGCTGTGAGCTGTGATGCCACAGCACTTTATCCAGGGTGAGAGCTTGGGGCTCTGTCTCAAAAAAAAGAATGTCTATTTTCAAATCTTTCTCTGAGAAGTCGATCCTGAGCATGTTAAATTTTGGCTGTGTGTTTTTAAATTTTATTTATTTATTTTTTTTTTCTTTTACCATGTGGCTGACATCCCTTAAAACAGTATGTTAACAGTATGGCCGTTAACAGTTTCCAGGTTGGACTCTTGTCTGGCTTCAACTTTTGCACGATTTTCCTGCCCCCAGGATGTGAAGGATGAAAGCTTTGTGCAGGTACCTGGTCCTGGTTCCCTTCCTTCGGCCAGGAATTTTGGGGATGTCTGGGAAACTTAGTATTTAAGTGACTGAGATGGTGTTAAGTGTAAAAACCTGAATACAGGGTACATCTAATTAGGGAAAAGAGCAGTTCATTTTTTCTTCTATTGTATCTAGCAGCACAAGGCATCAAGTTTCTGAAGAAGCAGATACAGTCAGGGAAGACCCTTTTTTAAATAGCGATTTGTTGTGAACTATCTTAAGGCTTTATTTCTTTGGGTTGTCCATAGACTTGGAAGCAGTTTTCCTGAATTCCATTTTTTATTTTTCTTTAGAATTTTTTTTGCTGCTTTTTTCCAGGAAAGGATTTGAGATAGATTTTTGAAGTTCAACATCATTTCAAATGAGGTAGTAAATGCTTTCATATTTAAGTCAGAGCAAACAGTTGATGTGAACAGAGAAATAAATTACTTGGTAGGAATGATCTAGTTGAACATTTAGTCTTGAGAATCTCAGTGATTAAAGAGGAAATCCTCCTGTGATTATTTGTTGTTTATTGTTGTGCAGGAGACAGAAAAAAAAACATAAAAATGACTTAAGAAAAATACCTTTCCAGCAATGAAGTTAAGGAATCATTTATTTCATGGGGCCTTTTATAGGAGACATCATGTAACATAACAATGACTTCAGTTGGAGTTTGGCAGAAGCCTATGTTGTCTTTCTAAAAGCAAAGGAAAATAATGGAAAATCATACGTCTCTAAAGTGATTGGAGGTAATACAATTCTGGAACATTGTTTTCTGGGGATTTTACTTTTCATAGAAGAAGCAGTCTTGAGGCGTGTCGCGGTAACATAGCCCCAGGACTGAGGACTGACTTTCACCTGCCCACGTGAGGGCCACTTCAGTTTTAACGTGGATACCACAGGGCTGATGAATCCTTGGTTACAGGGTAACCCTTTACACCACTCGTCACGGAGACAGGGAAAGACCCCACTGTGTGTTAGAAAGTTTGTACCTGGCCTTGTTCCCACAGTGCTCCTGAGCTCGCTCCCTCACCTGTGTGGAGCGCTGTGCATTTGGAATTGGCTCAGTGAGGCTTTAGTCACGCTGTCTTCTATAATTAAATCTTTGCCTGATCTGGTTTGCAGAGCTCATAACCTCCTGGGTATTTGACCCACCCTCTGTCAGTTGAGTTTTGAGAGCAGCAGGCGCTTGGTGCTGCTCTGCTGTCTTTTAGGGGAAGGACAGCAGAGGGTGGGAACCGCTGGCCTGAGCAGCTGGCACCTGGCACAGGAGAGTGTTTTCAGACTACAGCACAATTTGTTATAAAATTACTAGTGGGTTGTTGGTTATTTGTGGTTCATCGAGTAGGGCACTGGCCTCATATACTGAAGGTGGCAGATTCAAACCCGGCCTCACTGAACTGCAAAACAGAAAAAAAAAAATAGCCGGGTGTTGTGGCGGGCACCTGTAGTCCCAGCTACTCAGGAGGCTGAGGCAAGAGAATTGCCTAAGCCCAGGAGTTGGAGGTTGCTGTGAGCTGTGTGACACCACGGCACTCTCCCAGGGCCATAAAGTGAGACTCTGTCTCTACACAAAAAAAATAATAATAATAAAAAATGAAACTAAAGAAAATATTGCTCGTGAAGAAAAATAATGATTAGTGAAGCTTCTTTGGGTGGTTATTGGTGTGTCTACACATTTGTGTATATACTATGTACATAAAATGATTTCTCACTATAACTCATAATCAACAAAACTTACAGGGTAACACTATACTAGTAATGTAAACTGTATCTTTGCTTTGTAACTCTTCCATCTCTATTCAATACATTATGGGAGAAGATGGGCTTTTCCCTTAGTAAGTATAATCCATTTCTACTCCCAGTACTTCTGACACCAAATATGTGGTCTGTTCTCCACATCAACAGGTTCCCAGCTCTGGACAGGGGCAGGGTGTTCTGCAGTGCAGCTGAGTCCTGCTGGTAGCCAGAGTTCATGCAGACTCCTCAGTTGAGCTTAGTCCCATGAGACTGCCTCACTGCAGACACCTGTACTGACCAGCCAGCTATAAACTGGGCCTTCTCATGACCCCCTCCTGGGGTTTGATAATTTGCTAACGTACTTCACAGAACCCAGGGAAACCCTTTATTATGTTTAGCAGTTTGTTACAGGGGCATCCTAAAGGGTACAGTTGAGCAGCCAGATGAAGAGGTGCACAGGGTGAAGTCTGGAAGGGCCTTGAACTTGGGGGTTTCTGTCCTGTGGGATTGAGGTACGTCATCCTCCCTGCACGTGGATGAATGGACCAACCCAGAAGTTCTCTGTACCTCACTGTTGAGGTGTTTCTGTGGAAGTTCCCTCACATGGGCTTGATCAATTTTTCTTTTCTTTTCTTTTTTTTTTGCATTTTGGCCGGGGCTGGATTTGAACCCACCACCTCCAGCATATGGGGCCAGCACCCTACTCTTGAGCCACAGGCACCGCCCAGCTTGATCGATTATGAACTTAATCTCCAGCCTCTCTTCCTCCCACAGAGGCTAGGTGGGGCCGAAACTTCCAGGCCTCTAATCCAGGTTTGGTCTTTCTGGCAACTAGCCCCCATCTTGATGCTCTCCAGCAGCCCACCCAGAGTCACCTCATTAAAACAAAAGATGTTCCTGTTACTCAAGAAATTCCAAACGATTTAGAAGCTTGTGTTTGGAACTGAAGGCAAAGACCAAACATCACAATAGAAAATGTTCCTGTCTGTCATCGCCTCTGTTGCTTAGGACATGACAAGGATTTTAGGAGTTCTGGGCACAAATCAAGGCCAAAGGCCAAATATAAACTTATTACATCATAACATCTTGGTAATATAGGAGCAACTTTGCCATAATACATTAACTTTTTTAGTAATAGAGCATGAATAAAAAGCCTTTTTTGGTCAGTGTTCCGTCAGAGCATGTGATGCTCTTAAAATAAGCAGCATATAGGTTTATAGCGCCATCTGCTGGAACTGCCTTCTGTTGCCAGAGAAACAAAACTGGCTGAAAAACAGTGGTTTGGGGTTTTTTTTTAAACAAATTAAAATAGAAAAGCCCAAAATCTAATAACTATGTTAGGTTGGTTCACCACATCTATTTAAGAGCAAGTTCCTAATCCCCATCCTAAAACCTTACTGCAATGTGCTTTCCATATGTACATGTAATTAATGCTTAATAAATATTCACTATAAAAATCGAGAAAGACATTTATGAAAATGAAAGCTTTTTAAAGTAACAGCACTTGTGATTAGTAGGAAAAAAAGACAGTCAAGACACTTTGTAGTTCTTTTTCCCTTTACCAAATGAGCCTAAATAAAAACTTGAAATTTAAAAGCAAAAGAGGCAAAACCAAAAGATGTCTAAAAAGTCAAATTTTAAAACTCGTAAACCATCTTGTGAATCACCTAATAGTAGAAGCAGCCCACAAGTGAAACAGAGACTGAGATCCAAGAAGTGTGAGGAGGATACACAGTGGTGTGAGCCGTGTACGCTGCACTGGACGGAACTCAAACTAAATAGAAGATCCGAGAGAAGGGAAGGCGACCGTCCGGGAGACTTGCAACAAAGATCCTTGGAGTGACTGAGTAAAAACATTGTGTTTATTCATCATCTGTCTAGAGTTCAGAATATTTTTTCTCATAAAAATAGTGGTCGAGTGACTTGCCAGGTCTCATCCTTAAGAATTCAAAAAAATGTGCCTTTTCAGCACAGATGGGCCTGCCAGTGTTGTGAACAGTGGTAAAGCAGGCCTGAGACAACAGGAGAGGTAGGGACGGTGTGGGTGGGAACGCCTGGGTCCCCCCCCACTCTATCCTGGGTCATTCGTGACAGATTTTCCACATGGGTGAGAAATGGTGGAAATACGGATTTTGTGTGAAATCTCCCAGTCGGTTGTGGATGGCTCAATTTTAGAAGGGCCATGTAGGTCGACTCTTGAGTTGGATGGCTCCCAAGCTGCCAGTTTACAACTGATTCTAAGAAGAGGCAGCCTCTGCCCTGTTCAGCATAGTTGTGGGAGGACCCGTCACTGGACTAGCTTTTTCCCTCCTTTTCATGCCTCGTGCTCTTCCCACTCCAGCTGAACAAAGTGTGTCAGTCGTAGCAGTCACACAGGTGATCCTGTCATCCAACCTCATATACCCTGATTTTACCTGGCGAGCTTGAGTAGAATTGTCAGGTCTCAGAGTAGAGCCTGCCTGCTGTGGCCCTACCTGGTGCCTCCCACCAGGACTCTGTTGTTTCTGCCACGTTAAGCTCTACTATTTATTTATTTATTTATTTATTTATTTTTTGAGACAGAGCCTCAAGCTGTCACCCTGGATAGAGTGCGGTGGCATCAAAGCTCACAGCAACCTCTAATTCCTGGGCTCAAGCGAGTCTCCTGCCTCTGCCTCCCAAATAACTGGGACTACAGGCGCCTGCCACAACGCCCAGCCAGTTTTTGGTTGAAGCCATCACTGTTGTTTGGTGGACCCGGGCTGGATTCGAACCCGCCAGCTCAGGTGTACGTGGCTGGTGCCTTAGCCGTTGAGCCACAGGCGCCGAGCCAATCTCTACTATTTAAATAGTAACTCCATAGAACCTCGGAAGGAACAGCTCATGCTTAAGCTCGAAACCTTAAGCACATACCTGATCCCCCTATTGCAATAAATAGGCTTTTGCTCTCTTGATCCATGTGCTTGTATATTGGTGTGTTCTTACTTTCTTTTGGGACCAGGTGAATTAGCTTTTCTTTTACCTGCTAATAATGAGTGTGCTATATCCATTTTATCCTCACATTCCCAAGTAATTTCAGCTTGTCTGACTTTTATTTTTTTTTATTTTTTATTTTTTTTTGAGACAGAGCCTCAAGCTGTCACCCTGGATAGAGTGCTGTGGCATCACAGCTCACAGCAACCTCCAATTCCTGGGCTCAAGCGAGTCTCCTGCCTCCACCTCCCAAGTAGCTGGGACTACAGGCACTCGCCACAACGCCCGGCCATTTTTTGGTTGCAGCCACCATTGTTTGGCGGGCCTGGGCTGGATTCGAACCCGCAAGCTCAGGTGTACGTGGCTGATGCCTTAGCCCGCTGAGCCACAGGCACCGAGCCAGACTTTTATTATTTTCTAATTGAATTAAACTTGTTTTGCTCATGAATGGATTTTTTTTTTTATTTTAGGTTTTTAGTTTATATGAGTTCTCAATTTCTTTGTTGATTCCTCTGCTACTTTTTAAACCACATGTTGGATCTGTGTACCAGACTGAGGGAAAGGCAAAGCAGAGTCAGGCTGTTTCTTGGGAGAGGGCCAGGAGCTAAGAAACAGAGGTGGGAGGAAGGAATTAATATCCTGCTTCTCTAAAATGTCATAGTAGGAATGTAACAGAAGAGGAAGGAATTTAGGAGCTAAGATGAGTAAGTCCTAAGAATAAATGTTGATTTAGTGACTCCTAAACTTATTTTGACCAACTAAAATCAACAAATGTTGAGCACAGTCTTGAGCAGTTTACGTACATCAGCTTGTTTAAACTATATGGTAACCCTGTAAAGTAGGCATTGTTGTTACTCTTGTTACTTATTGTGGTTACTATTTAATTTTCATTAAATTGTATGCCTGAAATCCTGTTAACTTTGTTGACCTCATCCCATGGTAAGAAATGTATTTAACATTCTACATACATAGTAAGCCAGCTTATATACATGACAGAAAACTTCCTATGCATTTACTATGAGTAATGTACTATAATTCCTATTTTTATTATATTTTTTTGAAAAACTGGTTTGGGTGAACTAAATTGATATCATAGCTCACAACTATAGTTTGTAACCTATAGTTGGAAAAAAACAGTGCATTTGGCCATCCAACGTACCATATGTCTGTTATGTAGACACATGAATATCCACATATATACGTGGATGAGACTCAACCTTGAATGCACCAAAGTACTAACCAAACCAGGACACATTCTCAGTTTTACAGACCTTTAACCAGAGTGGAAATACTGTAATTCCTCTAGGGATTTAAAGGACTCTGCCTGTACCAGGCTAGTGACAAATTAGAAAATCACCTCAAATACTAACATTGCTTTGAAAAAAAGTCATGGAAACTCAGGATTGGGAGACTTTAAATACCATTTCATCCATTCACCGATATGATACCCTAATCCTCTCTGTATCTTTTGTCTGTTCTTGAAACACTACCGGTGAGGAAGTGGTTTTCCTTTCAGGATAATCCATTCCATGTTTTTGGCTAGCAGGAGCAAGTTCTTTTGTAGGTTGAGCTGAGATTTGTCTCAGTGTCACTTGTCCACTTCATCCTCATTGCCATCCCTTGCATGAAGCTTTGAGATGTCTGAAGAAAACACAAGAGCGTTAGCTTTGCATAATGGCGTTCCATTATGCAAAGGGGACCCAGAAGCCCCCCCCCAGGCAGCTGAGCCTCCCTGTGACCTGTGTTGCGCTGTCTTCCTGAAACAGGACCTGATGCAGTGCACGGCATTTGCGACAGCAGATGAATATCATCTGGGAAATCTGTCTCAGGATCTAGCCGCCCATGGATATGTCGAAATAACAAGCTTGCCTAGAGGTACTTCTTCTTGAACCTGGGGCCAAGTATGTTAAAATGTATTAGATAATTTTTTTAGGATCCTCTTTTAAGTGTACCTTTGTTCACATTTCATTTTCTTTTGAAAGGATCGTGTCATAAAAGTGGTGTTGAATCTCTTTATACAAATGACATAATGAAAATAAAATGTATTTATGGAGAAGATAGTTCTCAGAGTAAATATTTATTATGCTTTATAGGATCACTGTCACTTGGGGTGGTCAGAAGTGCTGTGTCATTTCTATGACATTAAAAAGTTACTTCCACATTGCAGAACTATGAAATTCTTAGAAATGAGAAGAGCCCTTAAAAAATTGACCAGCTCAGGGCAGTACCTGTGGCTCAAGTGGGTAGGGTGCCGGCCCCATATACTGAAGGTGGCAGGTTCAAACCAGGCCCCAGGCAAACTGCAACAAAAAACAGCCAGGCATTTGGGTGGCTGTAGTCCCAGTTACTCAGGAGGCTGAAGCAAGAGAATCGCTTAAGCCCAAGAGTTGGAGGTTGCTGTGAGCTGTGACGCCATGGCACTCTACCAACAGCAATAAAGTGAGACTCTGTCTCTAAAAAAAAAAAAAAAAATTACCAGTTCAATGTAATATTTTAGTAATTAAAATATGAGCATAAAAAAGAAGAAAATTAAACATAACTGAGAATTTTAGGGTGGTATCAGGAAGAAAATAACCAGCTTTACATTAAAAAATAAATAACTTGGCTCAGCACCTGTGGCTCAAACGCCAGCCACATACACCTGAGCTGGTGGGTTCGAATCCAGCCCCGGCCCGCCAAACAACAATGACGGCTGCAACCAAAAAATGGCCGGGCATTGTGGTGGGTGCCTGCAGTCCCAGCTACTTGGGAGGCGGAGGCAGGAGACTCACTTGAGCCCAGGAATTGGAGGTTGCTGTGAGCTGTGATGCCATTGCACTCTAACCAGGGTGACAGCTTGAGGCTC
>CAUYON010030976.1:0-10451 GCA_963573935.1 Arctocebus calabarensis
TGATGGAAAGTACTTGTCCAATGCTGGGTTGATTACACCAGTGATCTCTTCAAATCTAAGCTTCACATCCTCAGATTCAGGAAAGCCACCACCAATATCAAGGAGGTACATGCTGAAACCAACCTCAGCTCCCATGTCAAAGACACAGTGGGCATCAGAGATTGCCTGCGTGAAGGTCTCAAGATCAGTACCGCCACTTACTACATGGAAGCTCACACTAATATTTAGCTCTTTTTCCCATTCCAAAAGAACTCTGCTGGTTTTGAGGGTGGCACCAAATTTAACACTGAGTCAACAGTCTGCTTTGGAATCATCAGTGGCAATCGGCAAAACCAACTTGGCGGCTTGGGGCCTGTGGCTTAGCGGGCTAAGGCGCCGGCCACGTACACCTAAGCTGGCGGGTTCGAATCCAGCCTGGGCCTGCCAAACAACAATGACAGCTGCAACCAAAAAAAAAAAAAAATGGCCGGGCGTTGTGGCGGGCGCCTGTAGTCCAGCTACTTGGGAGGCAGAGGCAAGAGACTCGCTTGAGCCCAGGAATTGGAGGTTGCTGTGAGCTGTGATGCCACAGCACTCTACCCAGGGTGACAGCTTGAGGCTCTGTCTCAAAAAAAAAAAAAAAAAAAAAAACCAACTTGGCCTTTGGATGTGCTCTGGCAACTTTCATCAATTCGACTTCACTGTCAAAAGTCATCATCTGGACCCCGTTATTGGCAGCATACTTTATTTGAGACACTTGTTTACAAGGATTTGCATAGATAATCCTCTCTGGAGGCACCCTGAGACTTTGCATCAATTGTATTTCAATCTTGCTAGCACAGTCGAATCCTGTCCCAGTGGCAGCTAGGGTCTTCACAATGGCTCTACTGTCATTACATTTGGCTGCATAAAAGGGAGTGACATGGGGAAAAGCTTTTAGCCATCTTCGGTGTTTCTTCAGAACATCTCTGAGGTGTGCTACATAGAAGGCATCCTTATCATCAGAAGAGGAAACTTCATTGATTTTTTTTTGATCCAGAATGTCCTTGGCAGTAAAACCTTCATCAAGAAAGTGGCAGTCAAACTCTTCATTACTAATGTTGTTCATGGTTTCTTGATGTTTCTTTGAAAAAACTAAGAGACGGAATTTAAAGAAATACTTCTAGCTTCTCACAAAGGCAATCTCCAGGAATTCTGAATCCCACTGCGTGTGTCCTCCAAACAACAGTGGAAACGTTCATAGAGCATCCAGGCGCTCCAGGCCAGCCCCGTGGAGAAGCCGGAAAGCTGAAGCCGCACTCGGCCGCCCCTGCCGCACCCTGCAGCACCTGGCTCCCACCTACAGGAGATGCCAGCCCTAGGCTTGGGCAGGACTTCAGGGACTGACCTCTGCATTTTCAATGTCAGTTGAAAATGGGTTATGGAAAAGCTGTATGTCCTGTTCATGGAGATGAAGCTCTTTAAATCTGAATTGGAACTCCTTTTGCAACTTTTTCAGTGAATCCACACATTTTGTTTGGGAATGCAACCAATGGTTTTTCCGCTAACAGATTTTGCGGCCCGGGATGAGTCCGCTGCTTAACAGGACAGGCAGTAGAGGCAAATACACCCTGCGGGCCGCAGTTTGAGGACCCCTGTACATAAGCTATAGGCCTATCTCACATAAAATAGGGGCCAAAATTCTGAAAAACCTAATAGATAGCATCTCAGTTCTCCTTTGGAATAATCATGCATGCTTAAGTAGAGTACCTAGCAAATTAGGAAGGCAGTCTCTCTCATGAAGATGGACGTTTTATCTTCATATTGCAGAGGTTAATACCTATATTGTATTTATTCCAATAAGTTAAACATTTAATTAAAAAAACTACCAGTTGCATAAAGTTTAATGCAGAGTTTATTGTCCATTCAGTAGCCAAAGTTTTTCTTAATGTGAACACTCTGCTTTATAAGCATTCATATTTCTTCTAGTTTTGTATTATGTAAAATGATTTGAATAAAACAAATGAAGTATAAATATATAGATACCGGAATAGAGTAACTCAATTGGTGAGTAATAGGAATAGGACATTAAAGAAGTCAACTGCAAGGAAGGAAGGAAGGGAAAGGGTGTGCTTCCCCTGAATTGGTGCACTGTTATAAGGGGGTATGGCACACCTCTTGGGGGCAGGACACTACCTAAAAAAGTGAACATTATTACCTAATTCTTTGTATGCTCAAATTAACCTGAAACAATAAAAAAGGATTTAAAAAGAAGTGCACAATAGTAATTTTAAAATGTTAGAATAATCTTCATGTGTAGCCTTTTGAGAGTAAGACTTTTTGAGATAAATGAACAGCTGAATAAATGGAGATACTTTGTATGCCTACACTAAATGTTTTAGAGATGTCAAGGAGATTTTTTTTGTTTGTTTTGAGACAGAGCCTCAAGCTGTCACCCCTGGATAGAGTGCTGTAGCATCGCAGCTCACAGCAACCTCCAATTCCTGGGCTCAAGCCAGTCTCTTGCCTCTGCCTCCCAAGTAGCTGGGACTACAGGCGCCTGCCACAACGCAGGAGATTATTTTTAATGGGTTCTTCCTAAAAACCTAATGTAATTTTTGTGTAAAGTTTGATGAAATTACTCTGAAGTTGTATGAATGAACTAAGTGGTATTAGGTGTTTGGGGAGGAAAACTCTAAAGAATAATGGAGGAATTTCTATACTAGCTATTAAAAATTTAAAACTGCAATGAATATGATTTTGGTGGAGGAATAGTTAGATATATACTATAAAGTGGATAACTGAGAAATAGTCACATACTAACATATGACTTTTTCAATTTGGATGTCTTTGAGAAAAGGTTTATCCAGGTAACTAAGGAGTAGTTAGTGAAGTAGGGGAAATGGTAGGAAATGAACTTGAAGGTGTAGATAGCAAAAGGTACTTTACACATTCTATTAATAGAATTAAAGTGCTTCAATCTGTTGAGTTTGTTGAATACCATAGATCGGGAGAGTTGTAGCTGATTTTTTTTCCATGTCAGCTTTGTTTTGTTTTACGCTATAGTATGTATTTTGTTTGGTGGATAATAACAAGGGTAAAAGAACTAAGTGGTTCTTAATACTTGCTAGTTTCTTATACAACTAAGACATTTAAAAATCTGATTTCTCAGCATCTATTGCTTGGAAAAATAGAGTAAATACAGCAATATGTTCCAGGAAAGCTCCTTTTTTTTGAAACAGGGTGTGTAGGCACTGTCATGTGTGTTTGCTGTCTCTGTCTCTTACATCCAGGCAAGAGTGTAGTCATTGTTGCTGTAACTCCCTGTACTGCAGCTTTGCAAATTTGGACTTGTAGTCTCAAATAGTTCTTCTGCATCAGCCTTTTGAGTCTATGATGCTAATTAAATTTTTTATAGAAATGAGGTTTTGCTTTATTGCTCAAGATGGTCTCAGACTCCTACCCTCAAGTGATCCTCCTTGCCTTAGCCTCCCAAAGTGGGAGGATTGCAGGTGCAAGCCACCATGCCTAGCCTCCTACAACATTTTTAACTTACGTTTTTATTTCTAAGCAAGTGGGAATTGATGGTAGTGAGACTGATGCTAAGAGAGATCTTCTGTCTTGTAATTTTTACTACTTAAGACAACAGAAAATATGCAGGATGCATACTTAGTACTGTCTCACTTTTCTCAAGAATTATATTTAAATATATAGTGGACTTAATTGCTGTACCAATATATTCTTGTCAACAAATAAGTCAATTCGTATAAAAAAGTTCACTTCAATTTTCTACTTATTTCAAGGAGGACTCATGGGACCCGTGAGAATGATTTCTTCTGGACATGAGTTAACAACAGACTACGATGAAAAAGCACTTCATGAGCTTGGTTTTAAGGATATGCAGGTAAGTATATAAAGCATGGTTTGAGTTGTAATTATCCATTGACTACTGTGGACTATAGTTGAATAGTCAGGTCTAGTTAAAAATAGCTCTTATTACTTTTCTTATATTAAAACTGTAGATTATTTTATACTTCAGACTTACTGTTTTATTAAACAAAAACTTATATGTGTAAATTTTTTGTTTGCTTTTTTCCATTTCTTCTCTTTTTGTAGATGGTATTTGTATCTTTGGGTGCACCAAGAAGAGAAAGGAAAGGGGAAGGTGTTCAGCTGCCTGCATCTTGCCTACCACCTCCTCAGAAGGACAACATTCCAATGCTTTTGCTTTTACAAGAACCTCACTTAACTACTCTTTTTGATTTACTAGAGATGCTTGCATCATTTAAACCACCCTCAGGAAAAGTAGCAGTAGATGATAGTGAGGTAACTATGTTAGGTTTCATTTTCACAAGTCTTGTTTTGTCTTTTTGGTGAGAAGATACAATAATTACAATAAAATTACAGATTATAAAATGTCAGAAAATATTTAATAGAATTAAATTTTCTCAGTAATCTTTTAAGAGCAATAAAACTTAGGGAACCTATTCATTGATTCTTTAACTGTTTGAGTGTCTTACGTGATCAGGCATACTATTTTAATCAAAATAATGTTTTTAAGAGTAATTAAACTGGGCATAATTTTAACCTTCACTGAATCCAGGGAGGGAGTCAGATAATTGACATGCCAAACATAAATAGTTTAAGTTAACTAATATGTAAATAAGCCTCAGGTACTAAAACTGAAATATGACATTTTTTGATGAAACATACATCCATTCTTTAGATGGACGTAGACCCATTTATTTGTATATTATTTGGTCTGGAGTGGTTTCTCTGAGGAGAAACTCCCCTCTCTGAGTGTAGTCTATAATCAGACCTGGAAAAATAAAAAGCCAGTTAAATCAGGACGGTAAAGAATTGTCTGGATAAAATATTCTAATTCTGAAGCCCTAGATGTAAGTTGTTCGGCAGGTCTAGGAATTGTTAGAGAGCTAGTAAGTAGAAAATGCAGAGGGATAGGAGAATAGAATGAAGAATGAAATTAGAAAGGTAGGCAGAGTGAAATAATGTAAGTCTTGGCTGGGTGAAGTGGTTCTCACCTGTAATCCTAGCACTCTAGGAGGCCAAAGAGGGAGGATTGCTTGAGCTTATGATTTCAAGATTAGCCTGAGCAAGAACAAGACCCATTGCTGTTAAAAACAGAAACATTAGCCAGGCATGGTGGCACACGCCTGTAGTCCCAGCTACTTGGAAGGCTGAGGCAAGAAGATCACTTACACCCAGGAGTTCGAGGTTGCTGTGAACTGTGATCCCACAGCACTGTAGCCTGGGCAAAAGAGTGAGACTGTGCCTCAAAAAAATAATAATAATAAAAATAATAATGTAAACCTTACAGATCATTGTGAACTGTTCCCATTTTACTCAGAGTAAAGTGGACAGCATTAAAGGATTTTAAATAGGGATATACACATTCTGATTTTTGTTTTTTATATAATATGTTTAGCAAAAGTAAGTAAAGAAACCTACATCACTTGATGGTGGATTGGGGTTTAGGGGTGGTGAATAAGAGAGTTCAGGAAGAAGGAAGAGTTCAGAAAGATGGCAGGTTTGTGGTTTAAGCAGGAGGTTGGATTCCTTTTGAGATGAAGAAGGATGGATGCCTAAGAGATATGGAGTGGAGATGTCAATTACTTGCATATAAAAGTTTGGAGCTGAGAGAAAGGGTTTGGTCTAGAAAAGCAAGTTTGTAAGTTATCTGAGTCTATAAAGATGGTATTTAAAGTCAGGAAAGTAAATGAGATCTCCTGAGTCACTGCAGCCTTCTGACTATTTTTTTAAAATGCCTTTAAATGCATTTTATCACATAGTAGCCTGAAATCTTAACCAGTGAGTCACAATTTTGAGATTGAATGGCAAATAGAATGGTGGTGCTTTGATAGTTTTCACTATGTTAGTCTACTATTCTTTTCTTTCCTCCCCAAGAAGGGTGACTTCTTCCTATGTTTCCATGGTCTGCTTTGATCATGTATGGAGTAGTGGCTGCCTTTGAATCCTCTACTCCTCATACCTGGATTTCTCTTATGGCACATTTTTAAATTCTCTGGAAACCTCCGTTTTGTTCAAGCAGAAGAATCAATAATAGGTGCCCATGACCCTTTTTTTATTTCATGCTATGAATATTTACAGATCTTTTGTTTCATGTCAGTATTGTATAGACAGTTTAAAAGAGAGAAAGATAATTGAGAGAATTACCCAGTGCTCCAGGAGTATGCTAGTGTTCTGTGGATCATATTATGGGAATATTGGAGGGCGGGAGGACAAAAAAATTGCAGGTTTCCACAAAGGGGGAATTGTTTAAATTGAGCCCAGCTGTTGATAAGAGTGAAGAATAGCATTTGGTCTTAATATGGAGGATGTATTGCAGAAAACAGAAATTAAAGGTCAAAGGACCCGATTAATAGGCCTTTGTTTTTAGTCTGAGTGATGGCTGTAAGCAAAAGGGAAAATGTTGTATTGTTTTAGCAGCAATTTTATTGACTCTAGTTTGTATCACGTATACTTAAGAATTCTGTGCTACAACCCCTGGTCCATGTACCAGTGGCTTGTCGGGAATTTTACTGTACAACAGAGCAAGGGACGTTACAGCCTCTCCCCATCACTTGCATCACTGCCTGAGCTCTACCTCCTGTCAGATCCTTCTCCCTACCCCCCAACCCTCCCCCCCATCCAAGGAAAAATTAGTGCCAGTCTAGGGGCTGCAGTCTTAGACTGTATTATACCAAAGAATCACTCTTAACAGGAGTAGTATAATAATAGTAGTAATGGTAGTATAATAATAAATTTATACTCTGGAAAATGCCAGAACTGTGCTTTTTTTTTTTTTTTCGTAGAGACAGAGTCTCACTTTATTGCCCTTGATAGAGTGCAGTGGCATCACACAGCTCACAGCAACCTCCAGCTCTTGGGCTTAGGCGATTCTCTTGCCTCAGCCTCTCGAGTAGCTGGGACTATAGGTGCCCAGCTATTTCTTTCTGTTTTGCAGTTCGGCCAAGGCCGGGTTTGAACCCTCCACCTTCGGTATATGGGGCCAGCACCCTACTCACTGAGCCACAGGAGCTGCCCCCAGAACTGTACATTTTTTAACCTCTATCATTTTTTTTTTTTACTACTTAAGTCTTTAGTTTTTTGTTTGTTTTTTTGAGACAGAGTCTCACTATGTCGCCCACGGTAGAATTCAGTGGCATCACAGCTCATAGCAGTCTCAAACTCCTAGGCTTAAGTGATTCTCTTGCCTCAGTCTCCCAAGTAGCTGGGACTATAGGCACCCGCCACACCACCTGGCTATTTTTTTGTTGCAGTTGTCATTGTTGCTTAGCTGGCCCGGGCTGAGTTTGAACCCACCAGCCTCGGTGCATGTGGCCAGTGCCATAACCACTGTGCTATGGGCGCTGAGCCAAGGCTTTGATTTTTTTTTTAAGTGCCTATTATATACTTTCTGAAACATTATTTAGCTTACTATTGTCTTAGCATGTGACTTGAGCGTTAACAAATGATAATGTAATAAAAGTAGATTCTTTAAAATTATTGCCTTTCCTCTTAATCTCTGCTCATCTGTGACTGAAAAATAAGGTATAGATTAATAAAAAAAGAGAGAAAGAGAAATAGGTATACTCTCTTCCCAAATGGAAGGTCAAGGATTTAATTCACTGAGTCTTTGTTGTGCTTAGAATAGTGACCTGCAAAGAGAAGCTAGATAATCATCGTACTTATATTTACTTGGATGGCTTTATGAAATCGATATTTTCACTTCTGTTTGAAAATTTTCCTAAGAAAAAGTAACCAGCATTTAGAGCAGTGTTTTTCAACCATTTTTAGCTCACAGCACACTTGAACCTGTAGTTAAGTTTCTGTGGGATACTTAAATTATGTTGATTAAAAAACAGAATGAAGGGGTAGCGCCTGTGGCTCACAGGAGTAGGGCGCCAGCCCCATATGCCGGAGGTGGCAGGTTCAAACCCAGCCCCGGCCAACAACAAAAAAGTGAAAATGGCTCAGTGACTGTAGCTTAGTGGCTAGGGCACCAGCGACATGCATCGCAGCTGGTGAGTTAAAATAGGTCCAGCCCTGCCAAACAACAATGACAACTACAACCATAAAATAGCTGATGTTGTGTCAGGCATCTATAGTCCCAGCTAATTGAGAGGCTGAAGCAAGAGAATCACTTCAACCCGAGAGTTTGAGGTTGCTGTGAGCTGTGAAGCTACATCACTCTACTGAGGGTGACGTAGCAAGACTCTGTCTCAAAAAAAAAAAGGTGAAGAAAAGAATACACTTTCTCTACTTTGAACTTTTTTCGAAAATAATTTAATGATTTTAAAAAATTTTTATGGCACACCGGTTAAAAATCACTGCTGTAGAGGAAGGCTATTCTAGAAGCGTATGAGAAATTAAAAAACAACTGCTTTGACATAACTATTAATTTTCTCAAATAAATTTTTATTTACCAGGTAACAGATGTTTTACTTATACCTGTTTCAAAAATGTGAGACTAAAGAATAATAGCAAAATTAATTAATAATTTTATGCTGAAAAGTTAAATGCTGAAAATTTTTTCTAATCTGTCTTAATAAAGCAGTTATTCTTATTTGTGTAGAGCTTAAGATGTGAAGAACTTCATCTTCATGCAGAAAATCTGTCTAGGCGTGTCTGGGAGCTACTGATGCTCCTTCCTACATGTCCTAACATGTTAATGGCATTCCAGAATATCTCAGATGAACAGGTGAGCACACAAAAATCGTATTCTGCTGGAGGATGTTACCAGTTTGCATTCTTGGAGACAATATATGAGATTGCCTCTTGACTCATACTCTCATTAAATCGGAATATTTTTTGCCCATATAATAGGGGAAGTGTGCCAGTTCGTTTTAATTTTCATTTACTTAGTTAGGTTGAATAGCATAACACGACAAAAAGTATTTTCTAAAATTATCTTGTGAAAACAGGTATTTACCTTTATGTTATATTTTCTATATTGTGGTATGCTTTGAGTATGCTTTGTTTTCAGCAACAAAAAGTAATGTTTAAAGAAAACACAGTAAAGTGAAATGCATCAGTGCTTGTTTTGGATGCATGTTTAAGTTAACTGATAGAATTAGGAATATGAAGCAAAGAAATTTTATGTGGTATACCATATGTGGTATTTTTCTATAAAAGTATCACCTCATGTTTAAGCACTCCATATCTTGGTAAGTTTTTAAAATTAAAGATTGTTTTTAAAGACTATATAATAAGGGGATTGTTTGTGGTGACTGCAGGAGAACTCTCTTAAAGGCTAAATGGAAAAACAAATATCCTAATGTTATGCTAAAGATTAACTCTAAGATTGAGGCCACTGTTAGGTGATTTCTAGAGGTCTTTATCTCTTGTGGCTTAGAAGTGAAGATAATGGGCTCTAGGAAATGGTGAATGATGACTCACAGTAGCTCTAGTAAAAGCATTTCAAAGATGCATGTTAAGTATGAATAACATTATTTCATGATAATAGAAAACAGCAGTGTTTCTAAATTTTATATTTGTATATGACTTTAAAATATGTAGCTCTATTAAGTAGATGTTTAGTTCATCAAAATCTTTTAAACTTTATGCCTTTAATTTAGACTTCAGTGGTTTTTGCCCCTATTGGGAATATGGTAATTACTTCATCTGTTGTAAAGGTTAACAAGTTATAACTTTTCCCATGCTGCTATTTGCATATTCATTTTGTTAGTTTTATTTTAACAAAATTTAAATGAGTAATTGGATTTCTAAGCATACCATTAGTACCAGTAATATAATTGGTTTTTATATGTTTCAAAGTGGCAGTATTTGAGTTTTTAATACAGTATCTGTTTCCTTAAAGTTTTTCTTTTTGAAATTCCCTTAGTAAGTTGGTTTGAGAAATGTTATATTTTTCTTTTTTTAATTAAAGAGCAATGATGGACTTAATTGGAAAGAACTTCTTAAAATTAAGAGTGCCCACAAACTGTTGTATGCACTGGAAATTATTGAAGCTCTAGGAAAACCCAACAGAAGAATAAGGAGAGAATCAACGGTAATTGAATTTCCATTATTATCATTAAATGTTTTGGTTCTCTGGAGCAAAATCCCAGAATGCATATCTTTTCATTCTGGAACAGTTCTTTCCTCCACCATCGTCTCTTATTTGTTTGTCTTCCCCACAGGGAAGTTACAGTGATCTTTATCCGGATTCAGATGATTCAAGTGAGGATCAAGTGGAAAACAGTAAAAATTCCTGGAGTTGCAAGGTTTGATCATAAATGTTTTTCAGTTTATTGATGAAAATAATTTATCCCCATCCTTCCAAACGTGGGTACCATAATTCTTTTTTTTTTTTTTTTTTTAATTGTTTGGGATTCATTGAGTGTACAAAGAATTAGGTTTACACCAAATAAATTTGTTAGGTTAAAATCCCTCTTATAATTATGTCCCATCCTGGTACCATAGTTCTTCATTTTTAAAAAACTAATACACTTTTAAAAGTAAAGTATAGT